>CAKAOI010048639.1:894-32667 GCA_916701655.1 Sebastiscus albofasciatus
TCTTTAACTAGTAACAGGACCATGTCTCTAACTAGCAACAGAACTAACTAGCAACAGAAACATGTCTCTAACTAGCAACAGAAACATGTCTCTAACTAGCAACAGAAACATGTCTCTAACTAGCAACAGAAACATGTCTCTAACTAGCAACAGAGACATGTCTCTTAACTAGCAACAGAAACATGTCTCTAACTAGCAACAGAAACATGTCTCTAACTAGCAACAGAAACATGTCTCTAACTAGTAACAGAAACATGTCTCTAACTAGTAACAGGAACATGTCTCTAACCAGCAACAGACACATGTCTCTAACCAGCAACAGACACATGTCTCTAACCAGCAACAGACACATGTCTCTCTAACTAGCAACAGAAACATGTCTCTTTAACTAGTAACAGGAACATGTTTCTAACCAGCAACAGAAACATGTCTCTAACTAGCAACAGAAACATGTCTCTTTAACTAGTAACAGGAACATGTTTCTAACTAGCAACAGAAACATGTCTCTAACCAGCAAAAGAAACATGTCTCTAACTAGCAACAGAGACATGTCTCTTTAACTAGTAACAGGAACATGTTTCTAACTAGCAACAGAGACATGTCTCTTTAACTAGTAACAGGAACATGTTTCTAACTAGCAACAGAAACATGTCTCTAACTAGCAACAAAAACATGTCTCTAACTAGTAACAGAAACATGTCTCTAACTAATAACAGGAACATGTCTCTAACTAGTAACAGGAACATGTCTCTAACCAGCAACAGACACATGTCTCTAACCAGCAACAGACACATGTCTCTCTAACTAGCAACAGAAACATGTCTCTAACTAGTAACAGAAACATGTCTCTAACTAGTAACAGAAACATGTCTCTTTAACTAGTAACAGGAACATGTTTCTAACCAGCAACAGAAACATGTCTCTAACTATCAACAGGACTTATAAAAGTGGACTTTATAAGTAAATAAAAGAGGCTAAACTGGTGAAACAGGCAACTGAGTACACTAATAAAGTAATACTGATGGAAATGGAGGCAAAAGTGGAGCCTAATATGAAAACCAAAAGGAAAGCAAGTTGTTTCCCTGCACTTCTTACTGCAACAGGAACATGTCTCTAACCAGCAACAGAGACATGTCTCTAACTAGCAGCAGGACTTATAAAAGCGGACTTTACAAATAAATAAAATAGGCTTAACTGGTGAAACGACCAATGGAGTCATTTCATAATCAGTCATTAACCGGAGTGCTCGAGGGTTTAAAGGAGAGAGCATGATGCCTAGTTAGTTAATGTCCTCTCGGACATTACAAGGGAATAAAATACCAACAAAGTAATGAATCACAAAACTTAATACTGATGGAAATGGAGGCAAAAGTGGAGCCTAATATGAAAACCAAAAGGAAAGCAAGTTGTTTCCCTGCACTTCTTACTGCAACAGGAACATGTCTCTAACCAGCAACAGAGACATGTCTCTAACTAGCAGCAGGACTTATAAAAGCGGACTTTACAAATAAATAAAATAGGCTTAACTGGTGAAACGACCAATGGAGTCATTTCATAATCAGTCATTAACCGGAGTGCTCGAGGGTTTAAAGGAGAGAGCATGATGCCTAGTTAGTTAATGTCCTCTCGGACATTACAAGGGAATAAAATACCAACAAAGTAATGAATCACAAAACTTACCTTTTTATTTAGGGTGTCTTTGTTGAATAAAGTAGTCGAGGCTTTATAATCCACTGGTAGGAGGATGTGGCTGAGTTAACAATGTAACGATGTGAGGACTTTCCAAACTTTGTGCTGGCTGGGCGGTGCACTGTTACTTTAGTGTCGGCCCCTCCCACCCCCACCACCGCCACCACCCCCACCCCCACCGGTCTTTTTTTCTCTTTTCCTATGTCCTTCTGCCCCTGTCCCTGACAGCATTGTCTTATCTGCTCAACACAGATTCTAGTAAAATAGGTGTAAATCTCAACTCAGTTAATAAATAGTGTACCTCCTGCGATTTGAATGCCACATTGCGATTTCGATACAATTTTGATTAATTGTGCAGCCCTAAGCAGCTTTGCAATTTATTTTCACAGAAATACTGTCTACAGCAGCCTAACATTACCTGTCTCTCCAGGTCTCACAGAGATATTGCTAAAAAGAAAAACTGTAAACATTAATATACCTTAACAAAATGCTATTTAAGCCTTCTTTGTGTCCCATTGGGCAGCACACAAAGTGCTGTCTTTATAATGCATTCTAAGTTAATTTAAAGGGATAGTTCAACATATTGAGGAATATGCTTATTCGCTTTCTTGCCAAGAGTTAAATGAAAAGTGGTATCGATCTTCTCATCTACAATGTCCAACTATTCCCTTAAAGAGAGAGTCCCATCATAGTGAATATGCTATTTAACAAATAAAATAAAAAGAAATGTCAGGTATTTAATATTAAAAGTACAATGTGGTGACATCTAGAAGCCAAGCGTGTTTATAACTACGGTGGCTGACACGGAAATGTGAAAACGCGAATGGCCCTGTCTAGAGCCAGTGTGTGGTTTGTTCGTTCTGGGCTACTGTAGAAACATGGTGGACTCTGTGCAGAGGACCCGCTCCATATGTAGATTTAAACAGCACATTTTAAGGTAACAAAAACACAACAATTTGTATTTTCAGAAGAAAACATACTTATTAATATTATATTCAATTTCTGCCAGTATATCCCCCAAATGTTACGCACTGGTCTTTTAAAGGGATAGTTCAGATTCCTTTTTAATTGGGGTTGTATGAGGTATCGTACTTGTCCATCAGTGTATTAACTACCTACAGCAGACGGAGGTCGGCCATCCCCAGTTTAGAAGAAGGCAGGAGTAACGGCACGAGCTAAGCAATGTCTACTGCTGTGGACGGGGGCAGCAGCAAAACACATTTTAGACACCTGAAAAAGGCCCACCTAAAAAGATCAATATCAGTTTAAAGTTACAATCTTGAGATCTCCATTTCGTACTCTTTGGCAGTACATATGGCAGTAAGCGATAATTACAGGTGTGTTTTTGATCTCACTTCCCAGAGATCCAAACAGTGTTGCTGCTTGTGATTTTTCCCAGTTCAAGTACCCAGTTTGTGGGGTTTTAAAAGGTTAGTTCAGATTCAACAAAAAGTTACACAATAACACAAACAAACTAACCGATCTTGGCAGCGGTAAACTCCCGTGTTCTGCATGGTAAAATTACTGTTTTTGTCAGTCTGGTGGCTTTGAAGAGAGCTTAGCAGCTTCAGTTCCCTGTTGGAAAGGGCTGTCTGACAGCAAGGTGACTAAAATAAATTTTTCTACTGCCCCCGTCTAAAGCTGTACATTACCAACTGTCATCTACTGTAGGTAATACACCGACTATAGATAAGTAGGATACAACCCCGCTTCAAAAAATCCAAACTGTGCCTTTAATGGCTAAAATTGATCCACAGAATGTTGATATTGACGACAGATGAAAATAATGATAATTTCTCTGGTTTTCACTGAATAAATTCTCATATGACAAATAGTTTTTCTTTCCAAAGTGGACTAATATTAGACTTTTTAGATAAAGGGTGGATACAATAACCAGGGTTTTACCGCAAAGGACATGAATTTAGAGGAAACACTTCATGAGTCATAATAGTTTAATTTGGCATCAAACTGTTTCCAACAGAACGTCTGTCATCTATATTAGTAATATCCTAACATTGTTGCCACAAATGTTTTGTTAGATTCCTTTAAATTACAGGCTTACCTGTCATGTGAGGAAATCCCAGAATTGTACAATAGTTAAAAATAATACTGTTGTAGTTCAGATACAGTTAACACAAAATAAAATGCTAAACAGAGACAAATACATTTTACAGACCTGATTCAGTTACATAAAAGTGTTAAACCCACTGGATTTTACAACAGGTCATTTGAGTCTACAACAATTAAGTCATTAACGTGCTTTTATTTAAGACCTGTCACGCTCACACAGGTGTTTTCACTTATGCTAATAATTAGACGTCTATAGGTGTAATGGTGCCTTCAAATGAAACTCGTGAGCTTGTATTTACAACATGGGAAGTCGTGTACACAATATGCTCGGCATAAAAGTGGTTAAGTCGTGAGAACACCGCTGCTAAGCAACGTCAATATTAACGTTACTGTCGGCGTCTATAAGTCACAGAGGCTAACAATTTAGCAAGCTAGCAAGTGGGTAAACTACTGCAGTAAAAGCAAAGGCATAACAACAGAGGAGGCCGTTGGGAATATCAACATTTTCCTCAGACCTATTATACAATCATGAAGGGAAACAATATACGACTAAAATAACAATATATTCACTTGTTATGCACCGAAAAATTGATATCCAAGGCCTCCGCCATTTCTGACAACGTCAACAAACACGTCACAAGTCGTGAACTCCACTTACGAGGTCGTGCATACCTCAAGAGGGGGGGCGTTCAGATGGACTCCTCTCGTGAACACGGTAAACACGACCCCATCTGAAGGCACCATAAATTGAACTTGTCATAGTAGGAAAATCACAGGTGTCACTAATGACATTAATGATGGTTATGTTCTGTTCAAGTGTCCCAGTAAGTCACACTTTGGTTTCATCGACACACCAACTTTTCCAATTCAGTCAAGAGTGAAAATTCTTTTGTGATATTTCAAATTTTGGGGGGGAATTTCCAGCATTTCCACTCATGTTTTTTTATTATTATTATTTGCAAATTGAAAAATGCACATAAAAACAGGTGGATGGAAACACACTTAATAGTCCTTTTAATGGCAGACATTTGGACATGATATGAAAAGCACAGGTGACACAAACTTCATTAACCAATCAGTTCCATAAAGTGTCCCCCAGTGAGCCAGCATGCACAATACCAGGAACTATAACTCCACTAAACTGAATGCGGTCGTTTTTGATGTTGTTAATCAAACATGTGCTTTCCCCGCTATGCCAAAATGTTTTCCAATCAAAACAGGTCTATCAAGCTCATGCCAATGCTGTCCTGAGAGGAGGTACTCAACTGAGTAAATACGTGAACTATCACCTGTGTGGGTGCACCGTGGGTGGGTTGGCCTATTGTACCATTGAAAGTCAGAGCCAAAGTGATATGTGTTTTTACTTTGAACTCACTAGATGTTACTAGTGGTGTTGTGAACTGTACAATCTGCTGTATAGTAGAAGAAATATTTTGGTCTTTATTATTGGTTCATTTATCCTGATGAAACTTAAACATGAGAGGAAGCAAAATCAGTAACACTTCATTTTACAGGTCTGCAAATTTCATGGTAATAAGGTGATAATTAGCAAGTAACCTAATTGAAATTTCTTTGGAATCACTGCCAAATTACCCCAATATTTACCTCAAAATGTATGGAAAATTACTTTATTATAAACATAATTTAATAATTATATTATTTCCCAATAGCTGGTAAGTTATTTAATACATTTCCAGGAAAATAATAGAAAGTTATGCTTTACTTCCATGTCTGCTGGTAAATAGATAATAATTAGCAAATAACTTATTTTACATTTCTTAAAAAAACTCTTTGAATCATGACTTTGGCTACCAGGTGAGATTTGTGCCTGATCAGAAGTGTCTTCTATTAGTTTTGGTTATCCACCTCCGCTTCTCAAGGGCCCTATTTTAACAATTATATGCTATTTTAGAATATAATTATTAAATAATGTTTATAAAGACATAAATATTGGGGTAATTTGGCAGTAATTCCAAAGAAATTTCAAATAGGTTACTTGCTAATTATCACCTAATTACCATGAAATTTGCGGACCTGTAAAATGAAGTGTTACCACAAAATTTCCTCTTGAAGTATCAGCATTTATCTTATAGCCTACCACATCACGAGTACTTGTGAGGGAAAAATAGACTGGAACAAAGAGTAGACATAACATCCTTTCTGTACTGAACAGACTCAGAGGAGTCATCATCCCGTCAAATCAACTCTCCACACAAAGTCTATTGGCAGAACAGAGGAACCGCAGAGAAGGAAAAACAGACACTTCAACAATACCACAAAAGCATTTTAGAATAATAACAAAACTGCAGTCGCAAACGAAATTTCACAAACTCTGTCGACCTCTCTCCGTTTCCCTACCCCCCTCTTCTCTGTGTGCCACGTGTTGTCCTTGGATAGTTTCAGTTAAATTTGTTCCTAATCCTGATATTTGAAGAAAAAAATCTCCTTTCCTATATATGGGATCTGTGATTCAGTAACAAACTGTACCTGCACACCGCAGGAACAAAGTGCAGTTGCAGGATAAAACAAACAAACTGCTTGCTACAGGTTTAGTGAAATATAGTGAATACAACTCATGAAGGTGCGAAGTAATGCAACGCATTGTCACAAATAGTGTCATGGCTCTGAATAGGACAGGTGTGACCTGACAAAAAACAATCAATACTTTTTAGCCACAGAAATTTTAGAAGGTCTCCAGCCGCTTCAAATTAAATCGTATTGATTCCTGCTTTAATTAAGCACTAAACTGCACAATTAAAATGTTAGCTAATAATCCACATGCAGAAGATACTGTAAAATGAATGCCACAGTCATTTTAAATTGAGCTTAATGTGCACTTGAACTGTAGACACTCCAAACGGCCCAATACTTGATTGCAGATCACAAGCGACTAATTGGACTAATTGACGTGTTGGAGTGCTAAAATCCCGTAGAGCATTAACAACAGCTGTTTTCTGAGACGAGTTAATATTGTGCTTGTTGACTCGGTGAACTTGCCTTGACCTCATTCCTTCAGGCAGCGCGAACAAAGAAATGCACATGGGATACTACACTAAGTAGAGACAATTTGACTGTTGCTTAAATGATTGCAATCCTCTGGTAGACGACACAACACAACACAACGGATTCAGTCGCAGAGGCAAATGTCACACTTGGCATTCATTTGAGGTACTTCATCACATCTGAGGCTGGCCAAAGGACACTTCTACAGTAGCACTCTCCTTCAATGGCTTTCCTTTTTTTATTGGAGCCTACCCCCAGCTCTCCCACCCCCTCCACCCCCGCCCATGAGTAGTGTTTCAATAACAGGAAACAATCGGCCACCGTCTTTCATCACAGGTTGACGTTGGTTCCCGCACGGTGCCACTGGGTCTCTGTGGTGCCAGCCAGCCAGTCAGCCAGCCAGCCAGTCAGCCCTCCGCAGTCTATAGCAGAGAGAATAAAGTGTACACGCCAGCTTACTCGTTTCCTTATCGTCCTCCAAGGGGGGGATCTGACGCATTCACAAGCGGTAATATTCACAAGCGGTAATATCCGAGACAGATACTAGATTAGGCCTTACAGAGTCACTGAATGTAACTTGCAATGTAACTAAGTGCAGTTAGGATTCAGTTAAGCGAACGGTCCTGGTTAATTTTTACATTTGAGCCTGCATGTAATTGTCTGTGACAGTCTAAAAAGGGATTATTTTTCCCAGCAAGGTGGCCATATTTAAAGCTGTGAATGTCCCCACATCACCCCTTGGATGAATAACTCACTGGTAGCCCAGATGGTTCCCATGGGATACATCTAGCCTACCCACCTTTCTTATAGTTATTTCTGGGCTACTAGCTATTTTATTTTGGTGCACTCTCATCCAGCAGCAGCAGAAACAAAAGTATCATGTAGGCTATGCATGCATATATTATATATCTGCCAATTTTTTTTTTTTTTTTGCAGTTGCCACGTGCCACAGTACATTTTCCATCTGATTAGTTTTATTACTACCAACCTAACTGAAAAATGACCATTATTACCTAGCACAGTAGGTGACACCAAACTGGAATGTGATATTCATGGCTGATTGCTCATTACTGTCCTTGTAATGATGTCAGACTCTGCAGCTCCAGTAAGTGCACACAATTATATAGCATGAATAGTATTCTAGGTTCATCTTATCTGCCTTGGTATAGAAGCCTTGCACAGAAGGTTACATTTGCAAATTTGCTGATTAACCAATTGCCACAAAGATGTAACCATTAGCTCTGCAGGTTGGTGTATCTACATGAGATGAATGAATAAATGTTGATTGTTTTTTTGTCATTTAGCCTACTGGTTGATTATTCCTTTACAAAAAGTGAACGCATTGATCATCTACTAGTTTTGAAAGATCCAAAAATGAATCTATCTTATTGGTGGCAGGGTCTTTGCATTGCTGCTTTATTTTTTATTTGATGATACCGCCATAGATGAGTAAATGGTTTGAGATGAGAATATTATACATAGGGGCTTTAAAGATCCCATATCATGCTCATTTTCAGGTTCATGCTTATATTTTATGTTTCTACTAGAACACGTTTACATGCTGTGACGTTAAAAAAAAAACTTTATTTTCCTCATCTCTGTCTGAAACGCTCCGTTTTAGCGCATTTCAATGGAATTGCAACATAATTGCATTGCTAGGCAACAGCTTGGGTC
Source organism: Sebastiscus albofasciatus (assembly GCA_916701655.1). NCBI lineage: Eukaryota > Metazoa > Chordata > Actinopteri > Perciformes > Sebastidae > Sebastiscus > Sebastiscus albofasciatus. Next base: position 9,331 of record CAKAOI010048639.1, read on the forward strand.
CACATACACTGCAACCCAAAATATGGTACCTTCAAATGAAACTTGTGAGCTTGTGTTAACCACATGGAAAGTCGTGTACACGATATATGCTTGGCGTTCAAGTGGTTAAATCTTGAGAATACCGCTGCTAAGCAACGGCATTATTAACGTTACTGTCGGCGGCTAGAAGTCTAACAATTTAGCGGGTAAGTGGGTAACATAATGCAAAGGCATAATGACAGAGTTGGGAATATCAACATTTTCCTCAGACATATTATAAAAGAAAAAAAACAATACACGACTAAAATGATGATATATTAACTTATTATGCACCAAAAAACTTCCATGGCGTCTGCCATTTCTGGCAACGACAACAAACACATCAGAACTCGTGAACTCTGAGCTTTCAGAAACTTGCTGCTTATGAGAATGTGAATACCACAAGAGGGGGGTGTTCATATGGACTCTTCTAGTGAACACGGTGAACACGACCCCATTTGAAGGCACCACTTGTGACATCACAAAGTTACGGAAATCCTGACAACTTGTTTTAAAGGCACAGTTTGTGAATACGGGCTGTGTGTATTTCTCCATGAATTGAGCGTTTCAATACTTTCACAGTATTTATATAGCACTTAAAAACCTACTTTATAATTAAAAGGACGTGAAAATCTCACTTTTTACAATACGGGACCTTTAAGTAAATTGTCTCGTATTTTGAATGCTCAAATGTTCTGGCGGTTCAAGGGGTCGTCGTCAAACTGAATTCCTGATAGGTGAACTTAGGTTGTTATCCCTGATCCACACACACACAGCGACACATCGGCTCACAGTTTCCCCTCTCCCCCCCACGTTGGCTGACATGCGTCTCTTTCTTTGTCTCTCTGCTGTACGTGATAAATAACACTGCCACCTCCTTTCTTCCCCTTTTTGTTTTGCACCTTTATTAGGTAAGAGCAGCATTCCAAGCATTCAAGCAGCATCCTCGATGGCTTTATGAAAGTGCTCACAGACGCCTTTTCTTGATTGACTTTCCGACAGACACATCCTGTCCCCCCTTCAGAAGCCGTCTTCCTCTTCCTCATCCCCACAGCGCAGTCATGATCAGAGATCTCCTTAGAGGCTAGTCCGGATACCTGTTGCAGTGTTTGCTTGGCCAGCTGGAAGTATGTGTGTGTGTGTGTGTGTGTGTTTGTGTGAGGGAGGTGAGAGGTAAAGGAAGACCTGTTCGGTCATCATGGGCTCAAAGAAAAAGTTATAATAACAGGGGTGAACTGCTGCTGTAGCAGCGTGTCCTGCATCCTGTTGTGTCTACATGCTCCAGCACCTTGACCATGTTTTCTGAATAGAAAAGCTTTTCCTTTTTCAACCATGATGCATTGTCTTGTGTGTGTGTGTGTGTGTGTTTATCCAGGATTACTCGTGTCCGTCTGCGTACAGTTAAATAGTAATAATATCCATTGCATGTCATTATAAATTGCATCTTTTAAAGGTGCAGTGTGTAGGATATGGTGGCATCAAGCGGTGAGGTTGCAGTTTGCAACCATAGACTGTATATAGAGATGGACGACGCGTCTCCACTTCCTCCCACTGTAAAGAAGTGAAGCCAAAATATCCCGAATACAGGAGTGGCCATCTTGAGATTTTGATGTCCTTTGGAGCCAGAGTCTGTGCAGAAGTGATCGGGCGGTGGAGCCGCGGTATCGAGGTCACCCGTCCGAACCAAGCGCAGCTTGTTAGCGGGAGAGACTCACAGCTGCCAATCATGATGTCTCACCCCCTTTTTATAGCATCAAATAACTAATTAAAACCAAACTTATCAGAAAAATGAACACATGAACATGCATCTGTGTGTTAAGAACTACCTAAAATGACAGAAACCATCTAAAGGAAAAATGTATTAGACGTGTACTTTGACTTTTTAGTTTGGCCCATGTCCCATTCACTAACATGGAGGGGGGCGGGGTTTATGACCTATACTGGAGCCAGCCACCAGGGGGCGATCGAGATGTTTTGGCAGAGCTGTCATGTCGTCCATCTTTATATACAGTCTACGGTTGCAACCAACTGAGACCTTATTGAACTTCTTCCGTGTGCCAAGTGTAGGAGAACTATGGCCCTATCTAGAGCCAGTATTTGGTTTGTCCATTCTGGGCTACTGTAGAAACATGGCAGCCGGCTTCGTTAAAAGGACCTGCTCCCTATGTAGATATAAACGGCTCATTCTAAGCTAACAAACCCACAACGATTCTTATTTTCAGGTGATTATACACTAAATAAAACACTTATTAATATGACTGTATATTCCAAAAAATCAAACAGCTAACAAACAAATTCAAATATGTTTTTCCGTATACTTTAATTTTTCCATATACCACTTTATAAACACCTATGTTACATGTGTGCACCTGGATGAAAAAAACAATTTCTGTGTTTTAAATATACAGTAGTTGTAAATGGATTATTAGAAAATAATGTGATGAAATGGTTGAGAAAAGTAATTTAAAAGATCTGTGAATGTCGGCTACATGTATACAGAGTTTCACCAGTTTGTCCACAGTGGGTGATCTCTGCTGTTATTCAATGGCACAATCATAAAGGACTTTTCCCATGAACTCTAAACTCTATATGGCAGGGTTAAAGTGGGAAATAAGATTGTGTAAAGTGCAGGTTTGACCCAGAGTAAGCATGGTGCCTTAAAGGTTATAGGAGATGGACACCTCCTGTATACTGTAGCTTTTGAGATGTCCCTTGGATAGATCCACATACATGTTCAGCACAGAATGGAGAAAACACTTATATAAAGAAATTTTCAGACGCTGCTTTAAGCAGATTCGTTGTTGTGTGAGCTTAAAACGTGTAGATTCCTACTTCTGGAGTAGGAGGAGAGTTAAGGCATCTTTGATCCTTAACGGCCTTCAAGGTTTTTTTTAACCAAGATGAGTGGGAAGGGTATTATTTCTGTTGTTTTGTCCTTATGAAATTGCTACTGATCAAATAAAAAAATAAAACAACAAGAACCAGACACAGCTCATCTAGTTATGTTGTTTTACTACAATGCATCAATAGCTTTGGAGACTTGGCCGAAGACCTCATCCACTGGCAGCTCAGAGTCAACCTAGGATACATAAAATAAATGTTAGATTGTACACACAATTCACATTTTTGTTTTAAATGTTCACCATCACAGCCGTGATACACACCTTCCTGACAATGCCACGGCTCTCGTAGAAGGCGATGACTGGCTCGGTCGCTTTGTAATACAAGTCCAGGCGCTTCTTGATGGTCTCCTCGTTGTCATCAGAGCGGCCGCTGGTCTCACCGCGCTTCATCAGCCTCTTGACCATGGTCTCTCCTTTGGCGTCCACGTACAGCAGCAGGCAGGGTTTGCCGATCTGGGATCAAAGATAGTTTGCTCGTTTAAGTTCTTTTTGTTTTTTACTGGAATGAGTTACAGGACCAACACCTCATGCCCTCTCTTACCTTCTTCTCAAACTCCTCGCCCTGCTTCACCTCACGGGGGTAGCCATCAATAAGGTAGCCCTTGGAGACATCGGCCTTGGCGATCATGGCGTCCTTAATCATGTCTAAGACTGTGTCCTGAAAGCAGGCCCGAGACATTATGATCAACCTTCACAATGATATGGCTCTTCTGATAGAAAATACACTCAGTTTATTATACTGACAGGTTTTTCTATTATCAGTGAGAGTAGGCAAAATAACAGAAACACTTCTCTGTGTAATGCAATACAATTCAGCAGCACCACAAACTACATCCTCCAGAATTATCATAGAGTTAAATAAACACTGACTGTTATCAGGCCATTAAATAGGTGTTATCAATCGCTATAAACACCACAGATGTGGGTCATTCGGGGCCTATTACACCTAATACGTTACAAAAATTAAAAGTGAAATTGAAAAGCAACACGTTCTAACATGTTGTAAAACTGAATGAAACGTCACCTTTTGAACACAAATAAAAAGGTTTCTTTAAATTTAGGAAAAAAACAGTTCAGTTTAGGCGACAAAACTACAACGTCTTTAGGTTTAGGCAATAAAACTACAACTTATTTAGGTTTAGTCAACAAAACTACAACTTCTTTAGGTCTAGGCAATAAAACTACAACTTATTTAGGTTTAGGCAACAAAACTACAACTTCTTTAGGTCTAGGCAATAAAACTACAACTTCTTTAGGTTTATGCAACAAAACTACAACGTCTTTAGGTTTAGGGGAAAAAAAACAGTAAGGATTAGGCAATAAAACTACAACTTCTTTAGGTTTAGGGGAAAAAACAGTTAGGGTTAGGCAATAAAACTACAACTTCTTTAGGTTTAGGAAAAAAAACTACAACTTATTTAGGTTAAGACAATAAAACTACAACTTTTTTAGGTTTAGTCAACAAAACTACAACTTCTTTAGGTTTAGGGAAAAAAACAGTTCGGTTTAGGCAACAAAACTACAACTTCTTTAGATTTAGGCAAAAAAAAAGCACTTGAAGGTAGGGAAACTTGTAGGGAAAAACATTGTGTACAACCCCTGACTTCCGATTCTGCTCCTGTCATAATTACTATAGTCGCTGGAGGTTGCTGTCATGTTCTTTTATACCGTCTTTCGGTGATTTATGTGAATAGATGATAAAACTTACTAGTAGGTGTAGTAGGCCCCTATTGACCCACATCTATGGAGCTTATAGCGACTGATAATGCCTATTTAAAGGGACTGTTTGTAACTTTATAAGCGTATAAATGTAGCGGGTTGGCACACATGCGCGCTCGCGTATGCGCACTCGCGTATGCCGGGAGCCTCGTCTCCTATGCCTGCTCGCCTTCACTCAGACAGAGCGCGCGTTCACGTCTAGAGGTGGAGCGAGTACGCGAGAACGCGCGCTCACTCCACACTGCAGAAGAGTTAGTTTAGCTCTGAGAATATCTAGTGAATGTTCAGTGGACGTTTGTGCTGAAATAACTGCTGCAGCTCCTCCAGAGAGAAACGTTACCGTTACACGGAAAACCTCTGTTGGTGCGCGCTGTGTCAGTGAATGCGAGCAGGCAGCGGAGGAGAGGCTCCGGTTGCCGGTGTCTCCCTGCGGGCGCAGGAGGGTGAGGCAGGAAAAGCCAACACTAGGATCAGATCTAAATCATGTTCATGGAGAGACCTTGGTCTGGTCAGCTAACATTACTGCCAAGCAGCTGAAATATAGAGTGATGTTGTGGTTTTAGCTGACGTGTGTCGCCTCACTGTTTTGAGCGATGCTCGTTCAGGTCTATTTAGAGCGAGCAAGCGCGAGCCCGACGCTGACTTTCGCTGATTTCACGGCCACAGGTGTCGCTGTTAAGAAGCAATTCTGAAAGTTACAAATAGTCCCTTTAATAGCCCGAAACCCCTCTAATCGGCTGCTCTAACATAGTTTCAACAAAAAGTAAACATTATAAACTTCATGAAGGTATTGCAGGACTGTTATGTGCCGCTCTCTTACCAGGGGCACCAGCTCTCCCTTCTGCATGATGGCCTGGAGCTGCTTGCCCCTATCAGAACCAGAAGCCACCTCAGCACGGAGCAGATCCCCAGATGACAGGTGGGTGTAGCCATACTTTGCAACTACCTTCTCACACTGGGTGCCCTTTCCAGAGCCAGGCCCACCTGAAAAAGACAGACACACAGCATTGGTATAGCAAAAGGGGGACAGATGTTTGTTTTTGTTTTTTTAGCAGTACTTCTGTTGCAAAATGAGACAAAAAATCTGACTGTACTCACCCACAACAAAGATGATCTTGGCATCTTTAATTTTGTCTGAAATGAGCATGTACAAAAGAGGTTAGGAGTCCATATACTGTATGTGACATGGCAAAGCTTTCTTCTAACAAAAAAAAAAAAAATAGATGAACAGAAAAGTTAAATTCACGAGTAAAAGATGTTTGGAACAAACCATCTTGGCAGTCAGATGTGGTGGAATGGGATACAGCTGGATAAACACTACAGATATTCCCCATGTTTCTAGTTGCAGAGCTCGGTGTCGCCTGGTCCACTAGCCTGTTTTGACTGTGATTGCTTTTGTGTGGGTTTGTCTTATTATTCAAACAGTGTTGCTATGGCTACTGTTGTCACCTAAAAATGTCATTAAGCCAGTTATAACTGTTAACTACAGCAAGAGTTTGAGTTCTAAATCTAACAAAAGAGCTGCAAATGAAAAGACAAACTTTTGACATGTTCTTCTTATCTATATTGTATGATAATGTGTGCAACTTTATCATAAAATAATTGCATTATTATGCAATGTTGTGTTGTTAATCTATGTAATAATGTAATAACATGTAATAATATAAACATCTGTTGTTGTTTTTTTTAAAAGGAATACCATATCTAAGTAGGCTACAGTGTAGTAAAATGTAAAATGTAAGACCATTACTGTATTCTCAAAAATCACCATAGGAGGGCAGTAGAGTCTAAGACAACACAGCAAGTCTGCTTCTGCTTAACTCCACACATCATCAACTATCATCTCTCACATGATGTATTATTTACCTGCCATTGTGTTGCGTTAGACGAGTATTTCCTTCAACTGAAAGACAGAAAAGGACACAGAAGAAGGAAATAAGTTCACTAAAGCAGATATTTTTTTAAAAAAAAGGCAGTCTAATAGAATTTACACTTTATTTAGAGAGTCCATTGCTGTATGATAAACTAACATTCTGTATTATGTGAAAAGCTGGGAGTCAGTTTGCCACTTTGTTGATGATGTTTTATTTTAATCATTTGACTTTATCAAAAATCAACTTTGGACTCTCTTTCGCTTCCCATTGTAAATCACACAACTTAGTCCCAACAACTGCTTATTTCTATTGTTGAAGTAACATAATCAAGGTTGGTAACACTTCATTTATAGGTCCGCAAAATTCATGGTAATTAGGTGATAATTAGCAAGTGACTTATTTGAAATGTCTTTGGAATTACTGCCCAATTACCCCGATATTTACCTCAAAATGTATTGAAAAGTACTTTATTGTAAACATGATTTAATAATTATATGCTGAAATAGCCTATAATTGTTAAAATAGGGCACAAATCTCACCATTGTGTGACTTATTGTCCACACAAATATAACCTGGTAGCCAAAGTCATGATTCAGGGAGTTTTTTATTAAAATTCAAAGAAGTTATTTGCTAATTATTATCTATTTACCAGCAGACATGGAAATAAAGCAATTAACTTTGAATTATTTTCCTGGAACTGTATTAAATAAATTACCAGCTATTGGGAAATAGCGGAATATAATTATTAAATAACGTTTTTAATAAAGTAATTTTTGATCAATTTTGAGGTAAATATTGGGTAATTTGGCAGTAACTTACTTGCTGATTATCACCTAATTACCATGAAATTTTGTAAAATTAAGTATTACCTCAAGGTCAAACAATTATTTCTCCATACACATTTCCAAACAAGTGTTACATAACTGTGTTATCTATTCAGAAAATCAGTATTGCTGGGTTTAAAACATTCTTTATTTGAATATTTTGTACCGTGTAATAACATAACACTAACACAAGAAATCCACCTCAATTCCATAGGTTTTAACTGCTACACTTCCACCTCACAAACACATAAACACATCTACAGAAGTAAGCTGGTAATAGCATTAGTATTGCTGGTAATGTTCCTGTCGGTATTCACATATGCATCTCTCCAAATATTTCAAGGATGAGTTATTGGAGCAGTGAGTAATTGTTTTTTTCAGTAGAGTGTCATGTCTTGTCCTGCTCCTTAGGTTATGTGTTTTATTCTTTATTATATTCTGTTATTCTTCCTGTTTTATATTGTGTTACTTACCTCTCCTCTCGTTTCAGAAACTTCACTTCCTGCCTTCGTGATTACGTACCCCGCCCCTATTGGTTTCACCTTTGCCTATACCTTTAGTCCGTGTGTTTCCCTGTCTCTTTGCCAGTTCGTCTTTGTCCTGCAAGTCAAGCGTTCCAGCGATTTCCTAGTGTTGGTTATCTTGTTTTTTTCTGCTTGTTTTTGCCTTACCCTTGTTGACTCTGACTACTTATCCGACTACTGAACCTGTTTGGCAAGTAAAGAATGTTTGATTGGATCTGCCTGGATTTGAGTCGTGCATTTGAGTCCTACCTCTTTCTTTCTCTGTGGGTTTCCCAGTTTGCAACATAGAGACTTGACGATGTGGCCTCATAGAGCATAATATTAATAGGCCTAGTAAGTAGCTTTTACAGTGTGTCTCATCACTGATCAAAATGTTCTCAACATTTGATTGAGACATGAGGAAATGACTCTTAGTTCTGTTAACAGCACTGATTATATCTAAAGAAAGGTTTCCTGTTCACACTTCTCGTTTAGCTTTAGACTTAAAGACAGAAGAAGGAGGAGGAAGGAGGCCGGGGGAGTCTCTGGTACTGGCATGTGGAAATAGATATCTTCAGCGTCATGTGCCTCGGGCTCAAAATGAGTGTGTTTGAAAGATCCGACTTTAAATAACTTTAAGATTTAGCTCAACAGGTGTCGCCTACGTGCCAGAATAAGCACCTAGTTTGGCATCTGTCTTTGACTATCAGGAAGTTCTATAGGTCAAATATGACGACGCCTTGATTGAAATTCTGCTCTCAATTTTGCACGTATTTTAAATATTTTCTATATCTTCGATACAGCTACGTCCCTCTGACTTCTTACGTTATGCATTCTGTGTATTTTATTTCATTTTATTTTGATCGTATTTGTTGTCTTATTTGATCTTTTATAACGTGTTTCTCACTGCTTCTAATGTTTTCATGTTTTTTCGTAAAGTGCTTTGAATTGCCTTGTTGCTGACATGTGCTATATAAATAAAGTTGCCCTGATATCTGACATTAATTTGTCAGAATAGCACCTTATGCCACCTGTAAATGTGCAGTATATGAATTATATACTACCTGCATGTACTATTATGTTGCAGTGATATTCCCCAGAGTTATGCACACTCCAGTTTTGCTTATTGTATTTGCTTGTCACTGGGCTACTTAAATCACACACACATGCACACTGTGTATATGTGTGTATATTAAGGGTATATATATATATATATATATATATATATATATATATATATGTATATATATGTATATATATGCTTTTATTGTCTTGTGAAGCACTTTGTAACATCTGTTTTGAAAAGAGATCCATAAATAAATGCATTATTGTTATTATTATATGTTCATCAAGTAGAGTTTTGTAAGACCAGATTTGTGACAACTGGGTCAACGGAGTGATATCTTAGGTTACATGCTGAGGTCCAAGCTTGGCATGGTCACCGTGGAGGAAAGAGCATACTGCACACAATTATGATTCCAAATATCATTAACATTTGGATTATAATCATGACTCGTTCCCTAAGTCTTGACGGGTAATTCTACACGCTTCTTGGCCGTACTCTCTTGCAATTGAATTTGACCTCTTGACAATGTGGCTGTTTGCTCCCTTGCCACATGCCTGCTATTCAAACAAATCTGTCACTATGGCGCCAGGTTGATAAACCAGCTTTAAGGAATGTACGGCATTAGAGAGGCGATATGAGTCGGTCCATTGTAGCTAGACTGCAGCAGAGAGAAAAAAAATATATAGTTCTATTATATATACTGTTCAAGGTCCAAATGAAAGATTGTTATCTAGAGCTATACCACATGTTTCCTGGTTCACCTTTAAGAAATACTTTACAGTAAGTTGCCAGCTTGTTCTCTGATTCTCACATGCGACACTCCTCAGCACTTGTGGTGCTGCTTCTCAAGTGTCCAGTTTTATGTCGGGTGTCCTTTAACCTCTATCTTCTGCCTAAATGTCACTTGCATCTGAGTCAGCACGGAGCCTGTTTTGGGAATCCCTCCCTCTGGCCTATTATGGTGTCATCTCCCGGGTCTTTGGCATGTCAGAGGTGTTCTGATCTAATATGCTGCAAACAACATTTCATGGCTCTCGGTGTGTGGGAATCGCGCTCACTGCTGCATGAAATTGTGGAACGGAAACCTACCATGCGGCGAGACATTACATAGTGGTGTGATTGTGTTAATATTTCCCAACAGAGGCTGTGTCAGTGCTGGAGATATAGATGTGTTGTGGACAAAGCCCTGTGAATGAACTGTAGGATATAACATGCATGGATCTCTTACAATTGCATAAATAATGTACTATATGTGACTGAGTGTGCAGAGTGTAACTGGATATATGGAAGCACATGATTTCTGTAATTCTATCCTTGAATTGAAATATAGGCTTAAGATTCTGGACTCCCCCACAAACCCCCACCCCAACGTTAGTCACCCGACCCGTCCCACCCTCATGTCTTATTACTGTTTTTTAACATTCATCCCTGCTAAAAAAAGCCTCAGCTGTTAAAGGGATAGCATGTCGACCATTCTCAAAAAGCACATGGGGATGAAGCTGTCACTGACTGCCCCGGACAGCAGAAGCAACAGGAGCAGAAACAAAGTACCAGGCACATGATGTATTAGTGTATTCTCTCTGTGTTACCATTGGTTACTACTGTAAGGCAAAATTAATTGATCGTACTGTTCCTTTAAGGGTGAGAACAGGGGACTCTTTGACGTCAGTGCAGTGGGAGATATTCCATGATGTTTGTGGAAGGAAGGATGGAGCGAGATAATGTCTGTGTTAGCTGTTGTGGACAGGATGTTTGTGTTCCAAATTGCAAAGCTTTTGGTTCACACATTAAAGTGTTCCCACCGCTCACAAGAATCAATAGTACTCAGCCCCTAATCAGATATTAATGACCGTTACTGGGGCTGGAAGCATGGCTGTGGAATTAACAGGCTAGAGCAGCTTGCACGAAAATGGCCTTTAATGGGTGTAGGTGGAGGATAATGTGTTGTTAGAGTGAAGGCAAAACCACCTGCAGTGGAGGAAAATGATGGTAATACATATTCTTTTTTTAGCAAAACAATTCTGTCATGCATTGAGTGCCAGCGCTGTCAATGACACACGAGAGCTATCCGTGCCTTTGCACTATGCACAAATGCCTGATTCTGACAATGTCAACCATTTTAAGAAAGTGTCTCGACATTTACTGTTATATTCTCGCTTTCCATCCCATCAAACAGCCCTGCCCACTCTTTTCCTTCCTTCTCCCTCTCTCTGACATCTCTCCATTTGTCACTCCCTCTCCCTGTCATTCCATGCTTCCTCCTCTATGGAGCCTTTGTCCTCTGTACTGACCTCTCTTTTTCGTGCTGTGGCTCTAGATCCCAGTGCAAGGGGGCTGCCGTCCCTGGATCCCCGTGTGTGTGTGTGTCTGCACAGTTCCTACTGCACGGCAGCCCTCCCTCCCCCTCGCAATCCCTTTTTATAGCTCAGCTGAGCCTGCTCAGCCCGCGCTGCATTCTGGGTAAGAGGGGAGGAAGCACAGGCAAGGAGAGAGTGAGGGCATGGATGTGAGTGTGAGGGAGGGAGGGAGAGGATGATGGACATGAGGAGGCATGGGTGAAATTAGAGGCACAGGGGCGGGGGGGCAGCATTCTGTTATACTCATATCATTTTGTGCTTCACTTATTATTCGGGTCCAGAAGAATATTGGAAAGTGGAAAGATAATGTCATAGTGTGGGTGTTGGTGTCATAATAATCATTTTAGAAGTGGTTGTCATCGATAAAATTGGAATTAATTACTGCTAAATTAGACACACTTCATGACTTAAAGGGGACCCATTGTGCTCATTTTCAGGTGCATACTTGGATTTTGAGTTTCTACGTTTCTACGTTTACATGCTTTAATGTCAAGGTTAAAAAAAACAAAACACTTTATTTTTCTCATTCTGGCTGTGCTGCAGCACCTCTTTTCACCCTCTGTCTGAAATGCTCTGTTTGAGCTCCTGCCTCCCCGCCCCCCCGACAAGTCCAGTCTGCTCTGATTGGTCAGCTGGCCCATTCTGTTGTGATTGGTCAACCAAACCAAACTCTTTGGACTCCGCTCTAACTAGCTTTGTTTGAGGGCGTGCCAAACTAGCCGTTATGCAAATGTGTTACTTGGTGACATCACCATGTTACAGAAGAAAAGGCTGGACTTAAATCAAGGTGTTTCAGGCAGTTCAGGAGCAGTGTTTCTGTGGGGGAGAGGAACTCCTTTTGGCGTGGACTTTGTATTTGAATTACATTGCCACTTAATCTTGGTGATGCAACCAAACTGGAAGTAAATCAACACGTTTGGTAAACCCTTTATGCTTTGTTACTAAAGGTTAGAGTTTGGGAAATCCAATCATTTTCCAATGTGCCGCATGTGATATTTCTGTAAAATCAATGTTACTCGTGTTATTTTCCTAAGCTTAAAGAGGACCTATTATGCTTTTCTGCTTTTCCTTTCCTTCAATGTGTTATAGTTTTTTTGTGCATAAAGGTCTACAAAGTTACAAAGCCCAAAGTCCACGGGAAAGGGAGTTAATAGTTAATAGGCTTCTTTTACTGATGTCAACAAACTTAAAACAATATTTGGCTGTTGTATAGTGTGGGAGTATAGTGTGGGAGTATTATTATAGAAGAGCTGTCAGTTGACCAATCACAACAGAGTGGGTCAGCTGACCAATACAGCAGAGTGGGTCAGCTGACCAATACAACAGAGTGGTCAGCTGACCAATCAGAGCAGACTGATGGGGAAATGGTGGGGTGGGGAGGGTGGCAGGAGCTCAAACAGAGCGTTTCAGACAGAGTGTGAGAATGAGAATAAAAGGTCTTCTTTAAAAAGAGGAATTGATGTGTGCACACTTAACAAAAGCTACGCTGTTCCTAATTTTGCCAAAACTGAATAAAAATAGAGCCCAAATAAACATCTGAAACATTTTATTAAAAGCATGAGGGGACATATTCATGTCCTCAAATGGAACATAAATATAAAATATATTTATATGTACAAATTATGGCAAAGACAAATAGAAGCGTACCAAGTACTTTCTAAAAATGTTAATTCACAAAAAAAACAGAAAAAGGAAAATATTAACTTTAGCTCCCAATGCGTTGTTTATCAAAGATAGATGAATCAAACATAACCTCTATGAACTTGGTACACGATCCATTCCGGTTCAGGTTCATGAGCTTTGAGGTACAAAAATGAGGTATGCAATTTTTGAATAAAAAGCAAGCCCATATGGTACGGTCAAATTTTCTTTTTTTTTACAGTACCATTATACACATCTTTCTGAAGTTTATGAAACGATGTCCAAAAAATCTCCTCATTTATGGTACAAGTTGGAAAAACTTTGTTGCTGAAACTAGAGAAAAGTTCTCATAATCATCATACTTGTACTGTATCTCAATATTATTATTATTATTATTATAATGTTGTCCTACACATATTCAAGAGTAAGGAATGCATTTTATCCCCAATAGATTGTACTCTGGATTTCACAGCGGTAATACAAGGTTTTGACCACAGGGAGGCAGCACACTGTCAGCACAACCTAGAATTAGTGCTTCAATATTGTTCATGGTATTATAGATTCATCGAAATATGACACATCCATCTCACCCATATGCTTCTATCTCTATGTTAAGTAATGATAATAATGGCAAGTAAGCAGTAGTCTGTTATCAGATGTTTAGGACATTTATGGGCAGCGTTACTTTCAAAGCGAAGCAGGAACATTTAATTGGAGCTTGAATTATCACACGACTCTAATCTCGGATCTCTAAAAGAAGCAGCTGTTTCATGTCGTTTGCTCGGTAACCGAGGTTACCGCATACTGTGTGAAGAGATGCATTTTTTTATAAATGCAGAAAAAAAACGCACATAAATAAACATTTATGTGGGAAATCATATCTCTCGGTCTGTCGATTTAAATGTGTCCAAGTCAGAAAAAAAAAAAAACGAAGCGTGGAAAAGTTTAAACTGACCAAAATCAGCTTGTTGTTTAACACTGGATGATGATCCCTAATACTGTTACTGCACAAATAACACCAGTTTTCTATGAGACGTGGGAACCACAAACATTGGATGATAAAAGCAGCGTTGATCAGAGTACGACTTGTTTGATAAAGACAGCTGGTATAAACATTATCATTCATGTCTTTATGAAAACTGCTTTAGATTTCAGTGCAAATCTGTCTCTGATGTTTTCATCAACTCTGCTCCTATCATTCAATCTTTGTGATGCTGTAGGTCTCCATATTACACTGTATGTCCATCATGTGCTTCTACAGAACACATCTGACAATACAGGGAATACAATCTCAAGTCTGAAAAATAAATGCTGATTAAGGCATTGAGTACTTTTTTTTGTTTCATGTTACCCCCCAAACATCTTCTTCCCCACGCCACCGAGCTTCAAATTCTGCTTGTCTTCCCCGTTACATCAACACACATTTAGAACATTACACATCGAGCAACGTTTGACAGGGCACCACCTATTGCACATGGAATTCATCTTGTTATTAAAGATCTTGTTAGTTCACCCTTCAGTGCTGTCTTTTAAAATGTTGGCTCATCCCCCCCACACCTTTCATTTCTTCTGCTTTTTTATTTTCTTTGACGTGAAGTTACGCAGCATTATTCACCCGTCAGTCCTAGCTGGAAAAGCCGCCGGGAGGCTCCAGGTCGGGGGACTCGGGGTCGTCCTGGTCGTCCGAGGGCAGGTGGACGCGCTGCTCGTCCATGCGCTTGGCCTGCACCCTCTGGATTAGACTGAAGAAGTCTTCATCAGGCACTGTGGGGGCGTGGGGGCCTGCTTCTGGTGGGGAGCACCGCTGATCGTCGATCCTAGAGGACTGCAGGCAGAAAACATAGAGGCATTTAGATTGGAAAGGCTGTTGTACGAATAGGCTAAATAATGCTCCAAAATTGTGCTCAATTTTTTTGAGGAAAAACTGACATGGCCATTTTCATAGGGGTCCCTTGACCCCTGACCTCAAAATATGTGAATGAAAATGGGTTCTATGGGTACCCACGAGTCTCCCCTTTACAGACATGCCCACTTTATGATAATCACATGCAGTTTAGGGCAAGTCATAGTCAAGTCAGCACACTGACACACTGACAGCTGTTGTTGCCTGTTGGGCTGCAGTTTGCCATGTTATGATTTGAGCATCTTGTTTTATGCTAAATGCAGTACCTGTGAGGGTTTCTGGACAATATCTGTCATTGTTTTGTGTTGTTAATTGATTTCCAATAATAAATATATACATACATTTGCATAAAGCAGCATATTTGCCCACTCCAATGTTGATAAGAGTATTAAATACTTGACAAATCTCCCTTTAAGGTACACTTTGAACAGATAAAAAGTGTGCAATTAATCGCAATTCAATATTTTAATCGATTGACAGCCCTAGTTTTTTTTCATATTTTGGTACGAGTGCTCTCAACCACTCGTAAAATTGTCTCTTACCTAAGAAAAGCAAAGGCAAGCAAAAATAAGAAATCACTGGTAAATCCCAGAAATCAATGGGTAATAACAAAATAAGAACAAAAATCGTGGATATGAACAAAAATTTGACAAAAGATTGTGTGTATATCACTAATTGCATTAGGCCCAGTGTGGTGTGAAGTGACTAATTAAGTTATCTGGGCAACTTCCTCTATCCCCCGTACAACTATCTCCACTGTCTAATAAGACCAATAATGAAGAATCTAAAAGGACTGTCACATGTGAACATGTGGCCTTATACCTGGCACTTGATGAGCATGTTGAAGAAGTCGTCGCTGGGCTCTTGATGATCTCCCTCTCCCACCAGGTGTCCCAGATTGTTATGGGTAATCCTCAGGCCTGGAAGGTTACCAACATTAACCCGCTGGTCATCTAGACGGCGGCTCTGGGAGCTGGCAATCAAATCAAACAGCTCCTCCGTCTGGGGGGAAGTGGTGATTGCAGAATCTAGGAGGAGAGAGAAGAGTCCGGTTATTAAAAAGGAGATCAAGCGTCCTGAAGGGGAGACAGACACTACAGGCAATAATGTTGTTTTTTCATGCACTGGTCAATTTTGAGATTTTGGGGCTATATTTTGCTTCCATATCATGTCTTCTTTTAGGCTCTAAAATACACATTTAGGTGTTTATTTTACGACACTTTGTCTTTTTGCGTCTGTAGATTTCTCCTAAATTCTCCAAATGTCAACAGTGGATAACACCTCACTTGCATTTATACACAAAGTTTCTGAAAACTTGTAATATAGAAAAATAATTGCCTTAATGTAAGTAAATCAAGTGGGGAAGTTTCATCATGATACCATCCATCTATCCATCCATTTTCTTTCGCTCCCTCCGGATGATACCTCATGATACCTATTTTTTAAATGTTATTTTATGCTAATTATGTTTGTGTTCATACATCATTGATAGACTGATTAATACAACATTTTATTCCTAAAAAAATGGCGAAAAAGTATTTTTTATGGTTTTTATGGCTGTCTGAATTTATGGAGTGATAAAAAGAGTTATCCAAAATCCCCTCTGTAAAAACCTTTGACTCAAACATGTCAACAAAATGAAACAAGAATTTTGAACCTGGCTTCATCCAATGTTCAAATTTCCATTCTGAAAATGTACGCAAGTTAGCACATATTTGATAAGATAATGCCTCATTTGCATATTTAAACATGACATTTCAGAAAACTTGCAATACAAAAAATAATTGTCTTGATGTCAGTAATCAACTGAGGAAGTTTCATGCTGGTATCTCTTAGTTAAAATGTTTGCCCTTATTCACCTGTAGTGTCTCTACCCTTAAAATAGCCGATAAAGGACCTAATCGCCGTGTGAACCGTGTTCTCAACCAACCTATTATCTCATTCAGGGACGGCACGGAGTTTGCGTCACCTTCTCCGTTGTCTCCGTTCTGCGGATCATCAAGATGGCAGCGCTGGTCATCCATGCGGCTGCTCTGGAACTTGCTGAGGAGGTCAAAGAAGCAGTCTTCATCGGACGGGTCACGGCCCAGCTTCTGAACGACAAATGATGAGAAAGTCTGGTCAGCACAAATAGACAAAGACTGAATATGGATATTATGAAAGAAATTCTGCCCCCGTTTCCAAGCTAGTCTCTGATTTTACTGGACTACCTAATTATGTTGAACCATTTTCCTACTAAATACAATAAAACATTATCTGCATAGAAGCATAGAGCTGCATGAGGATGAGGATTTTCAACGTGTCCAGTTTGTGGAAGAGAAAAAATACTCTGATTAACTCACACTGGGATAGACTTCATGGTGAGACTACCTTGGCCCAGATACTGAAGGTGGTACAATGTCATAAGATGTCATGTAAAAATAAACAACCCATTTGTATTTAAGTGAAATGGCCCACATACTGTATAGTGGCACCCTGTAACAGCAGATGGAAACATCAACAGATATAGATGTAGCCGCCATGGAGCATGTTGATCAGTTATTACTTGAATGTGATACAATAATATTAATATATGTACTGTTACTTTGTAATAGTTGTACTTAGAAGACGGTTCACACCTGAATTGTAATTAATTTGGAGTATTTATTGTTGTCTGTTTTGTTGGAAAGTTGGATCGGAGCATCCCTAGTTGTTTTTTTGCTATATTTTTGGTTAATTTAGTTTCTTGACCTAATAAGTTGTTTTAAAAGTTAAGTTTTCACTGGTTTAAACTTTCACACATGAGCAATGGAACTTTTAAACACCAACTGTCCTTGGTTTCAGATTCAGCTGGCAGGGCTGGAAATGAGCATATACTGTAGCAGGAATCAATAATCAGCTGATCAATAATTCAATCACTGACTGACTGCATTACATCCTCCCGTCTAGTCAGCCTCTGACAGCGCTGCTTTAACACCAAGAGTTGCTCTCTCACCCGGCGTCACAGGCTCCAGCTAATGTGTTTAAGCTTTGCAACAACATATGCATTAATAATGTTTCAGCTACAGATACACTGAGCCAGCAAAGCAGATGTGGAATTTATTATGTTTGACCAGCGCTGCTGAAGTATTCAGGCGATCAGATCAGAGATCTAATCTACTGGACAGCGGCAATAAAATGAGTTGTACACAAAATAAAACTTAAGCTGCGGGCCTACTGAAAAATGATCTGAGAACACATGAAACTGAAGACAAACTATCAGAAAACAAAATAAAAAAAAAACCTTACATCTGTATTTTTAAACAAAATAAACTACTACAGTATGCTGAATTCCTCCATCTTATCCTTCCAATTTCAAGGGCTCTACTCAGAAATGCCCGGGGTCAGTTCCAAGAAGGAGTTTACTAAGAAATCTGGATAAATAAGTCTAAAATATGAAGAGCAAACAGACCTGTTCTGACTTTTACTCAGCAAACCTAACCACAAAAATAATTATAACGGCCTCATGGAACAAGTTTCTGATCACTTTTTTCCTTTAAGCTTTAGAACTGGGAAAATGGAGAGTTTTTTCTTTAACACAATGCATCTCAAAGAGTGTTCAAATCTAGCCTGTGGCCAAAACTTTAAAAGGAACCAATAAAATCTCAAAATTATTTGAAATAAAATTAAGCTACATATCCTTAAATTGGTAGAAAAAAAACCTGATTATTTAAGCATTAAATACTGATCAACTTACTCTAATAGTAAGTAACTAGAATATTCTGTATAAAATAAAAAACATATTATAAAATTTTTTTTTTAAAAATATGTAAGACGAAGTAGTCATTATTGAAAGACAAAAAAAATATATTATTATTATTACACTATGCAGGTCATCGTACGCAATACAGAGACATATTGTTATGTAATGAATTATCTTCTTAAACTGAGCTAAACGTTAATAATTAACTGAAGTAATGATGGATCACGACTCATTTTAACTACTCATATTAGACAACTCAAACTTGAACAACAATCACTACATTGCAAAAAACAACTTGTGATGCCAAAACATCAACAAAATGTCCAAAATAGGGCTGTGTGTTGGCAAGAATCTGGCGATACAATACGTATCACGATACAGGGGTTACAATTCAATAGATTGCGATATATTGCGATACTGTAAGCAAGGCGATATATTGCGATATTGTTAATCTGATTTTAGGAAAACTGTGATAATATAAAGAACACACCACCATATGCATAAAATCTGAGTAAAAACAAAAGTTGACTTTTTGTTATGCAGTCAGAACAATGGGATCTGTATTTGCATTTATCACAGTCCCTGTAAAATCTAACATCATAGCACTACTTTGAGATACACAGAGAGGACGCATCTCATTGCAAATGAAATAAAGTATTGACTAATCTGTTAATTAAAAATCTATAGTGTTTTTGAGAACCGATACAGTATCACAAAACGTATCGCGATATTCGATTTCTTCTTACACCCCTTGTCCAAAAGCCAGGTTAATGGGAGACGAGGTCAAAGTAAGCGTCACCGATCGAAGACAGATTCCTCATTAGAAAAGCTTTCTGAATCCACTTCCCTCCCCCGCTGCATTAACAAACTACTCCCAACAACATTCACGATTACAAGTATTCCACCGTACCACCGAGCCAGAAAAATACACAACATCTTCGACACCTACTGGCGGATGAAGTTAAAACCACTTTGCCTTACAGCGAGATGTGAAGTAGGTCAGCGTCAGCAGACACCTGATTTCACTCCGCTCTATTCTAGGAATCCTCTCGCTTCTTCTTTTGAAACTTTTCTGTATTTGGAAAATCAAACTACACTTCAAACATGTACTATTTATAATAAAAAAGCTCTTCACTTACACTGTGCCTGAAAGTAGGGTCAAATATCTAAATACACTGGCAGTCACGTGTGTCAATAATGTAAAGGAAAAGAAAGTTAATAACCTCTGGTATCCTGAGCACCATGCTGATATTCAAGCTGTGAAACAGAAATGAAGGATCTTACCAGCAGCACTTCTTCTTTGTCCTCTATCTATCCCTCTCTCTCTTTCTCTCTCGGAGCTCTCTTTCCCTCTCGCTCTGTCCACACGCCTGGCTCACACCTCCTTCTCCCCTTATTTCACCCACCACTTCTCTCTCTCTCTCTCTCTCTCTCTCTCTCTCTCTCTCTCTCTCTCTCTCTCTCTCTCTCTCTCTCTCTCTCTCTCTCTCTCTCTCTCTCTCTCTCTCTCTCTCTCTCTCTCTCATTTCCTCTCCTCTTTGCATCCCTCTGTTCCAGCCGTCTTTTAATCTCGACCATCCACTCCGTCTCCCTCTCTTTTTCTTTCTCCCTCTGCAGGCCATTTCTGTCCCGTTCACCCACTGTGGGAAAACAACTC
The DNA here is from genome assembly GCA_916701655.1 of Sebastiscus albofasciatus. Lineage (NCBI taxonomy): Eukaryota > Metazoa > Chordata > Actinopteri > Perciformes > Sebastidae > Sebastiscus > Sebastiscus albofasciatus. The sequence continues at coordinate 29,517 of CAKAOI010048639.1, forward strand.
ATTATGGGAAGCAGGGGGGTGGGGGTTGACCCTGTGGGGAGGGTAGCAGCTCTGTGATCAAGGTCACATTATCAACAGAGGGGGAGAGAGAGGGGGTGGAAAGATGGTTGCGGGGGTACAGTCATGAGTAAATTGCATGCCAACAGTGGCAGCCAGTGGAGATCAACTATCCTCAAGTGACAAGAAGCACCAATGTCAGCACTCAATGCTTCAAAATCTATATAATATACCATTTCTGAAATACATATTAAAAACTCGTCCATGTTTGTTATTGACTCGCTCTTGGCACACTAATCAGCTGTGACTTAAATCAGTTTCCGTCTCTGTCCTTGGCCCCGAGGTCTCTGTGAGGATCTCCTCACTTCCCACTCTCTATTGTCCAATTAATCAAGTAGGCCAAAGGGACAGAACAAGAGAGAGAGGAACACGTGGTGGTGGTGATGAGAGAGAGAAAGAGAGAAAAAAAAAAGGTAGGAAGAGAATGAGAGAAGAAGGGAAATGAAGTTATGTGTGAAAGAGAGAGGGAGAGAGGGGGGAGCGAGTGTGTGAATGGAGGAGAGAATAAAAGACAAAGGCAAGTTGATGACTAGATATTATCACCGTTGTGCTTTCTAACCTCATATGTTCATGTCTCCATTAATTACAGATGAAGAAAGGAAAACTTAAAGAAAATTTAAAAACATAAAACACAATCCTCTAGCGACTGTTCGCTAACTCGCTCACACGCTCCCCTGAACAGCAGTTGTTCAATCATTGCTTTTTACTTTTCATACTTATAATACTAATTAGTTTTTTGTATATTTATTTTTAAACTAGCTCTACTCTGAATGCCATTTCTTTATTTCCATATCTCCTACATGGATCATCAACTAAGGATGGCGACTTTTTGCCCAAAACATGTAGCTTTAGCCTCAGATTGCGTCCGAAATTCCACACTAACATGCTATTTAGTACACTAAAACAGTATGCGGGATATTTTAGTATGTCAAAAAACCTTACTCTGAAACCAATAGTATAACAATTACATACTATTTCTGGTGAAATATTACAGTATGCAACGCTGTACACTACGGCGGCATAAATATCCTACAATGCAATGTGGCGGGGAAGACGACGTTCATAACGGACGTTGACGGACAGCTCTGTGACGTCAATAACGCTTCAATTTAACTGGAAGTATAAGATTTCACTTTACTAGGCGTAGTATATATTTTAAATTAATTCACAATTTGATTCTCACAAACCGTCTCCAATCGGCAACCGGCAAAAGATACATACTACTGTTTATTCACACAAAAGTTAAGTTATAAAAATCACTTTTTTTAATTCGTTTTTGCTCCAATCTCACCTACTTCAGGTTTAAGAAATAAGAATGTGAACTTCAATCTGATACTGAAACTGATCATTTGATGGTTCCACAAAGTTTTAACTGCCCCTGAAGATACATCCTAAAGAAATCCCAAGTTCTAGCTTCAGGAAAGAGTGTTCACAGTCACACAGCTGGCTTTAAAAGATTGGCAGATTTGAGAAAATGGGGATGCTTCAATGTCATCGGGATTACCAACATTTAGCATTCTAATCCTACGTGATGAACTATCATCATGCAGCCGGTAATTTCCACTCTTTTCTAGCCCGTCAGCTCGCTGATTACAACAATTATCATAGAAAGCCTCAGAAGCAAGGCACGATTAGGTGCTGTGGGGGCACAGGATTTTAGGGGCTACATAGCAGCTGTGAAACGGCATATTCATTAAGAATCTAGTTCACAGCAAATGGAGCACTGTTGGCATTTAATGAGAAGACACCTTTTACCCTGTGTCTGACTTCTAACATAATACTGTATTACCTCGAGGGAAATTAAGGGAAATGTTCCCAATTTAATCTCTCTAATTTCTCTCATTTTCTCTTTAAAGCAGAAGCCCTGAAGGCATCTTGGACAGGGGGATGAGCAGACAAGAAAGGAGAAAGTAGGTAGGTGAATTCAGCAGTCAGCATTTCAGGTCCCCTTGATGCTTTCTAGGAGAGGAATTAAACCCATCCCTGATTGAGTTAAAAGGATGGCATATCTTAGATTTATGGCAGGAGTTATTACAGATTTTGGTGTTTAATACTCTGAGGCATGAAATAAATTGTAGAGCTTCAGCAGTCTTTTTTTGTCTTTTGTCAGCAAAAAATAAAAAATAATATACCTATTTTTATTGCTTTATCCTCAGGCTTTTTAACTAAGTCTCAAAACTGAGAAGTACTTCAATTTTGATACTTCTGGAAACTGGACACTATTAGGAGTGCAGTAATGTGTGGCATAAGAACGTGCAAAACTTACATTTTATAATCAGTTTCAATGCAATGTATTGTATTTACCAACACAATGTTCAGGTCCTTTTTTGTAAAATAATGAGTGAACTGTTCATCATAACTATTTTTATTTGTGAACAAATATAATTATTGAAACATTATTTAAAAGTTTTCTGAATCTGCTTTTTTTCCCCAGAAGAATTAACTGTTCAGACGAAGGCTGTGATATGTGTAAATAATAAAATAATCATTTAACTAGTAATAATAATGGTCCAAAATTATGTCAAATTGCATAGTTTTAAGTCAAAAACCTTCAAATTGTCTTGGGGGAGGACCCCCTAACCCATCTCTATCTCTTAGTATCTTTTATTCACTGTAGAAATTCAGAATGTGTCTCTTTATCCTGCTGCATAATATGTAGGATCATCCTTACTGGGACTCCTAAAACCTGAATGATACCCGACTATATGCCACAAATAATGCAGGAAAGCACTTTAACTATTAACACTAAACACACCACCTTAACCCTACAATGTTCCAGATGGAATATTATTGAAGTATTACAGGCCTACTATAATACTTCAATACTTTATTATACTTGGGCTATGCATCTACTATAGAAGATGCATAGCCCAAGTATAATAATATAGCAATAAAATCACAGCTGATTATGACTGACACAGTACAACATGCTTAAAGAAATAATGAATAAACAGGAATAAGTCGCAAGAGATTGCCGATACCGGCCGATACACACGCCGACATGTGAATAAGAGAGGTTTTTTTTCCACTTGAAACACTGGTCGGGTCAGAATAAGAAGCTAATGAGGAAAATATACTGTAGCTACTCACTGGT
>CAKAOI010048639.1:33393-81126 GCA_916701655.1 Sebastiscus albofasciatus
TGGCATAAGAACGTGCAAAACTTACATTTTATAATCAGTTTCAATGCAATGTATTGTATTTACCAACACAATGTTCAGGTCCTTTTTTGTAAAATAATTAGTGAACTGTTCATCATAACTATTTTTATTTGTGAACAAATATAATTAATGAAACGTTATTTAAAAGTTTTCTGAATCTGCTTTTTTTCCCCAGAAGAATTAACTGTTCAGACGAAGCCTGTGATATGTGTAAATAATAAAATAATCATTTAACTAGTAATAATAAAGGTCCAAAATGATGTAAAATTGCATAGTTTTAAGTCAAAAACCTTCAAATTGTCTTGGGGGAGGACCCCCTAACCCATCTCTATCTCTTAGTATCTTTTATTCACTGTAGAAATTCAGAATGTGTCTCTTTATCCTGCTGCATAATATGTAGGATCATCCTTACTGGGACTCCTAAAACCTGAATGATACCCGACTATATGCCACAAATAATGCAGGAAAGCACTTTAACTATTAACACTAAACACACCACCTTAACCCTAGAATGTTCCAGCTGGAATGTTATTGAAGTATTATAGGCCTACTATAGAAGATGCATAGCCCAAGTATAATAATATAGCAATAAAATCACAGCTGATTATGACTGACACAGTACAACATGCTTAAAGAAATAATGAATAAACAGGAATAAGTCGCAAGAGATTGCCGATACCGGCCGATACACACACCGACATGTGAATAAGAGAGGTTTTTTTTCCACTTGAAACACTGGTCGGGTCAGAATAAGAAGCTAATGAGGAAAATATACTGTAGCTACTCACTGGTACTGGAGGCGGGACTTGCACAGTGATGTCATCAGTGTCTAGAGGAGAGTCCAACCATGGCCTGTCATCTGATGACTGGCTGTCAGGATAGCCTTTTCTTTTGCCTGGCTGGGACAGCTGACTCTTGGATCTCCTGGGTATACTTTCCAAGTCCTGGTTCTCACCGTTCTGCAGTAAAAAGAACACATTGTTAGAGGGGTGGATTGATAACGCTTTGGGGAGAGATGTGTGTGTGTGGGCTACATTTACAGGCACATTTCTCTCTGGAGTGTCCTCCTGAAATGTGAGAGATAGATCACCTTATCTGAAGAGTACTTCCACAGTTCTACGCTGTCCATGCTGTTTCTCTTGGTGAATTTGGGTCTCGCTCCTACAGAAAAAAAAAACACATAATAAACGTTACTAATGAAGCACCCAAGGCACTCTTTGTCTTTTTCTCATGTCAGCGTTTGTCCCGTGATGTTCGGTGTGGATACGAGGTCTAGACAGACAACAAAACAACCTGAATAAGAGTCTGTTTGCCAGCTCCGCACCAGAGAGGGAAATGTAGGACATGGGTGTGAGTTTGCCCGGAGGAGGGTTCATGAAAGCAAACATCCCACAAAAAGCCAGGCTGACTGTTACAGATAAAGATTGTACAGTTCCTCCAAGCTTCATTTTATGCATTTCAACTGCTCCCAATCATGTGAGTTGGAGGGAATCTATATCATATTTGAGGATAATGTTGACAGCAGACTGTGCTTTAGAATCAAACCATCTCCCTGAGGCTGGGCGGTAAAGTCTAGAATTTAACCCCAAAAATGTACACACCCATTGCTTTCTCTCATATTTAGACTCAGTTCAGACATAACAGACACTGTATGCCTGTGATGTCTGTCTCACCTTAAGTTGGTTTAACATTTAAATGGCCACCTTGTGTACACAAACAGTATTCCAGTCAGCTTGCTCAAGCCAACACGTGTTATTTTTGTCTAACATAAGATAAAAGAGCAGAATCTAAAAACCATTGAAACAAAGATTTTAAAGTATGTTGTCTGTAGTTTAAGGTTATTTATAAATGCCCATTTACTAATTAACCCCTTCAGTCACATTTATAAACAATTCTAAACGTGACTAGAGCTCGATGGACATTCTTTTTTGTTCCCATTTCTATGAAATGGGAGAGCACGTGCAGCTCCGAGACAGTTTCCCCTAACCACGGTTTGCAGAGTGCAAACAGACACATTTAAACACACACACAAATACAAGCACACTCACACAGAGACAGGCTTTTACATCTGCCGCGCCCTCTCCCTCTGCCATTACTAAGGACACGGAGTAACTCACTTACGTCATGTTAAAGAAATAAGGTTACAGTGCACATAAATCACTGACGGCCTAAAGTCTTCAGCGCATTGAGTCACAAGATTCAATTCTTTGTTTGTTTTACCAAACCAATAGTTGTATATGCATTTAAACATCCCACATTATACAAAAACTAAAGCCGAATAAATCATAAAGAGAGATACACACATCAATCAGTACACCTAAAATCAGCACAGCCTAAAGTGTTATGTACAAACTAAATGATTACTTTATATAAAGGACATTGTGCTTTGCGTGCTGTAGCATACTGTGTGTTTCCCCGGTGACATTCTAAGCTAATGCTCACATTGTTTTTAGATGATAGCCACTACACCTGGACAATTCTTCATAAAATGCATTAAAAGCTTTTCAGTAACACTAAAGACCACAAATCTGTTTCATTTAGCCTGTTTACATATCTCATTATCTCATTATCTGAACAACCAGAATTAGTTTTGAAAGAGTTTTTCAGTATCATCCCAATACTAACATTCAATAGAGTACATACTGTACAAACATACTGTAAATGAAGGGATCTCTTAAATCAGACTCTCCCACTCTGTGAATTTGTATGTGTGTGTGTATATTTATACTTTTGTTTAAAGGAATAGTTCAACATTTTGGAAAATACACTTATTTGCTTTCTTGCTGAGAGTTAGATGAGAAGATTGATACCACTCTCGTGTCTGTCTGTTAAATATGAAGCTGCGGCCAGTTAGCTTAGCTTAGTTTAGCTCAAAGACTGGATTCAGGGGGAAACAGCTGACTTGGCTCTGTTTGACAGTAACAAAATAACTTTGAGCGTCACCTTGCATCTCAAACTCTGAGCTGGAGGGTGAAAGGTCGCTCTCGTTGACCCCCAGAACCTCCATCAGCTGCTCCACATTCATTCTGGCTGTCAGTTCCCCATTTCTGTCTCCGATCTGAGGAGGAAATGAAGAGGCAGGGTCCAGATGGGTCACATTAGTTTGATTGCAAGAAGCCTTGACTTTACCAAAAGGTGCATTTTTGAGAATTTCTAAGTCTCACTTCTTTCGAGATGTCCAGGTGCTTTCGGGCGTAGTGGAGAGCTTGTTTGTGGTTCTGTAAAGACACGTATGCGTTTCCCAGACTCCAGCAGGCACGTCCCTCACCAACTCTAATGAGACATGAACATACAGACAAATGTTTAAAAACTACTCCTGTACTCTGGCATGTCTGTGCATATGCATTACATATTGCTCATTCTACCTATCAGTAAGCTCCTGAGCTATGTACAGGTGCTTCAGGTGGTAGTCTATGGCCCTCTCATACTGCTGCAAAAGAGTGTAGGTGTTTCCAAGGCTGTAGCAGGCCTGAGCCTCCATCACCTGGTCCCTCAGCTGCCTGGACAGCTGCAGAGTTTTCCTATAGACAAAGAAACAAGAGGATGACGCATTTAGATTTAGAGAAAATAAGGTACCTCATTAAAAAGACAGGAGGGTAAGTTCTACAAAATATGATCACCTTTTATGGATTACTTTAACCAGACCAGAAACATTAACAAATATGAATGCCAACATCTTCATTACGAGTTTACCACTCTCGATTATGACAACAGAATTCTGACAGACCCTCTGCAGATACAGCAGTTGGTTTGCTGACAAGGGTAATACTCATTCACCCCCTATTTTATTTTATTTTGATTCTATTTTATTATTTATTTTTAAAAAGAAATAATAAAATAAAAGTGAGTGAAAGAAACACTGAACATGTAGAAGGTAACAAAGAGATGAATGAGAAAAGGAGAAAAAAAAATGGAAAAAAATAGTCCTACAGAACTTTTTATGGTATTTTAAGAGTTCTCGTGTCGTGCATCAGAATTGTTTCAGTCACATGCAGAGATTCACTTTCCCTTTCCTCCACTAGATGTCAGACTCTCCTCTCTCCTCACCTGTAGTATTCAGTGGCTGTGTTGAACTGGCCCAGGAATATCAGGGCATTGCCGAGGTTACTGTAGGCTCGCCGTTCTGCCGCTTTGTCCCCAAATTCTTTGGCTATGGATAATCGCTGTGGATGACAGAGCAAAATTAAACCAAATTAGAACAATATTTTCAACCTGCCGCTTTTAATTTTAGCAGCTAAATAGCATCAAATGCTAACTTCTCATGTCATTTCACCTGACTTTGCCCTATGTTTTTTTTACTCAATGTACAAGCAGAGGCAATCACACCAGTTCAAGTTGCAAGCTCTGTTCTGACCACATGGGTCCCTGGAAAGATGTGCTGCTGATGCAGCAGCAGGCAGCGGTGCATCAAATCAGCTCCTCTGATTCCCTTTAAAGGAAGTGTGCTCTCCTCTGTGGCACACTGATAGATTTGTAATAGGGAAGAGAGAAGAGGCCGGCTTCTCCCATGAGGAAACAAGTGGTTTACAATGGAGAGTGACAGAGAACATGGGGAGAGAGAGCTTGAAGCCATGCTTGCAACTGATTCACCAAGAAACCAATTTCCTCAATTTTTTCCAAAGAGAGGTCATCAATCTCTGCACACTGTGTTGGTACAGAGGGGAGGCAGATTGTGATCCACTGAAAAACTCTCCAAGGTGTTATTTACTCGCAAGAAAAGCTAGGAATCCCTGCCCTTGCACTTTCTGCCACACATGCCAACTATGTGCATTGGCGAGCCTTGCTATTTTGCATGTAAAATTTCAGACAGACTGAAGTCTGGGCAAGCCAGGCAAACTAGGTAAGATATTTTCTCCACAAGAAGAAAATGCATTATGGCCTGCTTCTTCGCTGAAATGAACAGCAGTGTAGTCTGACTGCACCCATAAGATAAAAGCTCAAGTTATGCAAACATGTTTGATCACAACGCAACAGTAAATTAAAATTTTGTGGTAACCACTTGTTTGTTTCTTGTTTCTGACCACGGTTCTGCAAATTTATCTCGTGGCAGCACTGTGGCTTTAGGGAAGACACTCGAAGATCTCTGGCTGGGACATCATAGCCACACAGCATGTGCACAACAAGCCACCAAAACACCACAAAACCAGATTTTATTGTGCGTGTTAATGGTTTGGACAAGCCAAGGTGAAGCCAACATGCTGTACCGAAAACAGGAAGACGTGAGTGATCACAGTATTGGTGAGTCCTGATCTAAATAAGAGAGATAAATAATGCAAAAAAAATTGATAACAGAACTGCACTTGATTTATATTTTACACACCGATCAAGTGCATTCCAGTGCAGTGTCACGGCGGGCCACAAAGTTACTAAACAGCTGCACGGTGAATGACCTTGTGTCAGAAGCAAAGCAAGGCTGTTGCCCTGGCGACACAAGGTCACTGTTCTGTTCTGACACGACAACAAGGCCGATAGCTCTTATCTATGCACTGGTGGCATTAATATGATGCTGGTCTTGAGTTTCTCACCTGACGGTGGAACTTGATAGCTTCAACGAAGTTTCCCAGCAGATAGTGGGTGTTGCCCAGGTTCCCGTAGGCCCTCCCCTGGGCAGCTCGGTCTCCGAGTTCTTTGACCAAACACAAGTTCATCCTACAGAGAGACGACAATTTAGTAGCAGTATGTAAATGATGTTAAAGTGGCAATCCTTAAGATCCTAGTCCTGGTTGATTTATCAGTTCTATTTGAGAGAAAACAATGGAATTGTGCTTAGAGTTGAGCAGTCTGGAGTCTTTTTGTTGATACGTGAGCATAGAAATAGAATTGAAACATTAATTTCTATGTACTTATGGTGCCTTCAAATGGGGTAGTGTTTACCGTGTTCACGAGAAGAGTCCATATGTCCAAAGTTTCTGAAAGCCCTGAGTTCACGAGTTGTGACTTGTTTGTTGACGTTGTCAGAAATTGCGGAGGCCATGGAAGTTCATTTTTCGGTGCATAATAAGTTAATATATTGTAATTTTCTTCGTATATTGTTTTTCTTCGTAATTGTATAACATGTCTGAGGAAAATGTTGATATTACCAACGGCCTCATCTTTCTCCTCTGTCATTATGCCTTTGCTTTTACTGCATTATGTTACCCACTTGTAAGCTTGCTAAATTGTTAGCCTCTGTGGCTTCTAGACGCCGACAGTAACGTTAATATTGCCGTTGCTTAGCAGCGGTGTTCTCACGACTTAACCCCTTGAATGCCAAGCATATTGTGTACACAACTTCCCATGTCGTAAACACGAGTTTTCAGAATTGTGTTCATAGTTCCATTTTTTGTTTGTCTACAATGGAGAAAAACTGTAATTTTCTGGGAATGTCACCACAGACACCCATTTCATAATAATAATAATACTGAAAATATAGAAATATTGCAATACTTTCATCAGTGGGCCGTAGGCTCAATCATTGTCTTACCTCATTTGGCGATCGATAGTGACTTAACAGACATTTATTTAAATGAAGATTTTCGAGATTAAAGGAAATTGTCACTATATATGTTAACATTAGATAATAGCTAAATATACGTTTGTAACAGATTCATATATATTGGTGTAAACCAATGGTATTTGTTTATTATGAAACACACAAAAAAGCTTACTGTATTTCTTTTTGCTATATTGCTTATTATATAATAATAAAAATGACTAATTCAGCCTTTAATTTGCACCTTGTATTCATGTAGGAGTCCTCTCTTTCACCTTTGCTAGTTTCTCAATTTGACGTTAACTGCTCCATTGTTTTAAAAAAAAGGCTTTAATAGGGCTTATACAGTATAATTGCCCTGTGAGATGAGCTATTATGGGGTTATTATGTTTTATTTATCCAGGCAATGCCAAATGTGCATGCTATTTTTTTACATTTATGGAGCTACACATTCCCACCAGTGAGTTGCTTTTTTCTAGCGAACCTTCAGAAAGTATTTAACCCTCGCCACTTTTTCAGAATTTTGCAGATTTAATTTAAAATTGATTGCATCAATATTGATCTACACATAATCCACATAAGTGTAACATATTTGTTGCTCTTATTTCCTGATATTTAAGTTATTCAGTAATATTTCCCTTACTTTGCAGAGGCACTACGAATACTGCATTCAATTTCCTTTAAAATGTCACTGAGAGTCTACCGGTGACCAATTCAATTGGAAGCCTGTGATTTAGATGTCAGAATGTAAACTCTACAATTAAATTCGAACTGAGCACTTCAGATAATGGTGTGGAGCTAAAATATGTGTGTACTATTGCGTTAAGAGTGAACGCATTCTTTACAACAGGCTGCTGTCCACCCCAAACCGAGAAACCCCGAGGAAAAATCTGGTAAGACTGCAGAGCTCTTTAGCTGTGAGGGAAGATCTTGTCAAAAGAACAGCAGTGTGTAGTAAATCACAAAACTGGGCTATGAGGCAGATTGGCCTGAAGGAAGCGCTTTTAACAGAGAGGCAAACATGAGCCTGGAGTTCGCCAGAAGGCATATGAAACACTAAGAGCATGGAGTCACTTATTCTGCGGTCTGATGAAAATCTTCAGCAACAATGTGAAGTCTGAAAAAATGACTCGACTCATCATAAATTCTCACAGCGTCCCAGTTATAAAGAATGACAGTGGCAGCATTCATTTAGACATCTGGGACTGAAGGGATTGTGAAAATAAATGGAACAATGAATAGTGGAAAACTCAAGTAAATGTTATTCTGTGTATGTGTGAGCAACATCTTAGGGCTGTTAGTTTTGATAAAACCACCCCGACCACACAGCCAAATCAAGTCTGGACTTCTTGACAAGAATTGTGAAATTCAGAACAAATGGTGCAGCCGAAGCCAGGAGTGAAATATCAGTAAAAAAAATATGCTTTTTCCACCCACAGATGTGCTCCGATCCACATTACTCTGCACACAAATCCAGATGTGCCGCGCAGGACTTATTCAACAATAAGGTAGGTAATAACTGCCAGAGGTGAGTCAAAGTAGGAATCAAAGTAGTGACGCATGCCAATATAAATCAGGTTTCTGTAAGCGTTTTTGGAAAGGCAAAATATTCTAGATCCATCAATATGTTTTCTGCATTAAATCCACTTCGACAATGCAGTTACGCTCTAGGCTGTCACTGTGGATTAGATTTTCTGTTGTATACATCCATCTGTGTAAGTAGGGATGTCACGAGAACCGATACCGACTTCGGTTAGAATTCGATGCCAAAATTCGGAAAATGTGACGATACTAGTTCCTCTACAGTACTGCAGGTAGATCAGGGCTTGAGACTGACAGTGTCGCATCGTCCCGGGTAGGATAGAAATTTTCCCCAATAATGCTACATGAACAACAAATCGGTGTTGAAATTGGCAGAAGGAAAGCTTGTAACAATGTCAGCAGCAGCTAGGCAAGCACATCCTTGCTTGGCTGAATAAAAAAAGCTAAAAACCCAACGTACCGAGGTGGCATTTAGTTACATTATGATGTTTTCAATCTCTATTCAGTAAAATGAGTATTAAGCAAAGGTAAATTATAACATTATCAAGATGTGTTCTAATGTAATCTTGTAAAATTTTGTTTTTAGCAAGAAACTTGAGGCGGATCATCAGGGATTAATAAATAAATTCACAAAAAAAAGTATGCACACGGGAATAAAGGAGTGTATGTTGAGGTACATGGGATTTATCACTTTTTTTTGTTTTTTTACCGGGGTATCGAATTGGGCATCAAGACTCGTGAAATTTTACTGGTATTGGTATCAATTACTACATTTCTGTGACATCCCTATGTGTGTGAGTTCACTACTCAATAATACGTACTCATAAAAGCCAGTAGCCCTCTGCAGAGTGTCTCTGACATCAGGAGGAAGGTCCCCTGGTTCCTGGGTGCAACCCCATAACTGCTGTTTGCCCTTCGCGTGGAACACGTTCCCAATGTTATACAGAGCTCTGGCCTCTCCAACCTGCAATCAGACAGTAGAGAGACACAAAAGAGAAAGGTTAAAAAAAAGTGGAAAAATGATGCAGGAAGTATATTAGGGCTGTCAATCGATTCAAATATTTAATCGAGATTTGCGATTAATCGCATGATTGTCCATGATTAATTGCGCATTTTGTATCTGTTCAAAATATACTTTAAAGGGAGATTTAAGTATAGTATGTAGTATAGTATATAGTCAAGTATCTAATACTCTTATCAACATAGGATTGGGCAAACAGGCCCATGCACATATCATACAGTATATACATATGTATATATTTATTATTAGAAATCAATTAACACAAAACAACGACAAATATTGTTCAGAAAACCTCACAGGTACTGCAGTTAGCATAAAAAATGTGCTCAAATCATAACATGGCAAAACCAAGCCCATCAGTGTGAGGACTTTTTGAGGACTTTTATTAGAGATGCTATAAAAACATGTGTTACCTTGTCTCCCTGCTCTTGAGAAATATCCAGGTGTCTTTGACAGCAGACAACAGCCTCATCGAAGCGCCCCAACACTTTTAATGTGTTACCAAGGTTACCGCTGGCTTTTCCTTCTCCGATTCTGTCTCCTATTGTTCTGAGAAAGCAAAAGAACACACATATTTGATATTCAGTGGGTGGGAGCTACAGTTTTTCTATGTTAATGTCATTTAAGTTGAACAGTATCCATTAAGGTACTGTGAGAAGATTTAATTGGGAGATAGTACATTTTTAATTGGTTGCTAACTGACTAGAACCAGGTCCCAGTGGCCCTGGTGAGACTGTAATGTAACAAGGTAAATCTCCCCAAGGTCTCTGATCAGTTCCCTGCTGAAGTACCAGCTGCACTCACTACAGGGGACCGGATTACTCATACGAGCTAAATATCCAGCTGGTAGCCGACTGTTACTGTTACTAAGTCCCATCACTTTTTCTTAGAATTTTCTTTGTCTAATTCAATGTCAATATAATAATATCCCCAATGCTCTTTATGCATATCAAATGGCAGGAGCATTAGCACATCATTATTTCCATATATAGAGAGCTTCAATTGCATAAATAAGCCAACTAGTGATGTGAATAACTATTACCCAGCTTCAAAGTTTGCTTTATTAAGCGAAAATCATTAAACTATTATCAAAACACAGCTAAAAGGATTCATTTATAAATGAATTGCAATCAGGCTCCAGAGATGGACACAGCAGAATGTCTGTTTTCATTTGTCATAAATTATAAATCATTGTTTCATCTGCTTCAGTCACTGATTTTAAACGATTCAGATTTTTTTCCAGCTATGCAGACTGTCTTCAATTAAGCCAGATGGAATCTCATGTAACTGGTAACAAGAAGTTCCTCTCTTGACAGTTTATCATTATCAATATAAAATTAAAAAAATAACTTTAGATTAATCATTGGAATCCTTCTAGTTTATATTAATTTCATTTTCTGTAAGTTCCCTTAGTAGGAAGACGCTGTCCTTGATTTTAGTGCCTGTTACTGTAAGTGCTTTAAGCCACTAAAGAAGACAAACAACAACAAATGTGTAACCATGTGCCTCATAAACTAAACAGTCTGGATGTGTTTCATGTGGTTTTGAATGCTGGGATAAATATACAAAAGCTTCTCTCCGAGGCTGGGGAGAGTGATTTGTAAAAACAAAATACAGATGATTACTGTTGATCATGTACAAACAAATTACAGGCAACGTTCAGGCACATTTCCCAAAAACTTAGTATCTGACTGGATGAAAATAAATACCTTTCTCAAATTTAAATTAAAGGGAAACTTTGCCGATTTTCAACTGACTTTGCAATGTGGGTGGTATGAAACGATGTTCGACTTCCTTCTGTGTTACCGCCGCCCGGAGCTCTCCCCTCTTTTAACGACGAGGGTCTGCGGATGAGGCAAAAACGTAATTTTGTGTCATCCGGTGGACTTTTGTCGGCAGGTGAGCCACCCACATTGCAATTGCTTCCCAGATACAACGTTGTGATATTTGGAGGAGTGGATGGTCGCGTGTTCTGTGCTCTATGATTGGACAACGGTGTCACGTGTTCATGAATTATTCATGTTCTGCCTTCGTCGTCAGAGACTGCAGGTTGAATGTGACCAATCAAAGAGCGGACACATCAGCCATTGTCTATTCCATCCCCGCCTCCAAAGTCTCAAAAGTCAACTTGACAAGCGAGCGAGTTGAGCAGTTGCGAGCGCGTAGAGAGGGTCGAGCGAGCGCTCGTCGCAACCCCCGCGCTCGTGCGACTGCATTTGTGCACGCGGAGCAGAAATGCTTCCTCGCGATGATGCTTTTTCCGCGAATTTTGATCCTAATTAAATGCCATAGTACGGACAACCCAAAAACATAATGCCTCCAGCCACAGCTGTCACTGGCGCAGAGGCATAAAAAGGTACAGTGCTCACCTGGCCAGAGTAAGGTCATGTTTGTGGTACTCCAGGGCTTTGCCGTATTCTTTGAGGTAGAAGTAGGCGTTGCCCAGCTGGCTGTAGATGGCACTGAGGGTCTTAAGGTCTTCTGTGCCGACCTGCACGGCTGCCTCAAAAAACGCTGTTCCCCCTTTAAAGTCCCCGGCCTTGCACAGCCGCTCTCCTTCCAAAGCCAACTCCAAGCAAGAAGCCTCCATCCTAGAGGGTGCACACACACACACACATACAGGGAAAGACAGAAGACAGTATTAACACATGAGCACGATCAGAGATAGAACAATGTATAGTAATATATATGGATTATTACAGTGGCAGTGCAAAATCTTCTCAGGGTGAGGAACAAATTGCCTGCATCGCCATGACAACAAGGTCTGTAGCCATATCTGTGGACTGTTGCCTTAGCAACAGAGTCTAAGGCTCAGGGATGAGCACCTTGAAAAGGTGTTGCACTTTTCGCTCATTACTGCTCATATATAAAGACGTACAGTTGTTTTGCATCACTGGTTGAGTATACTGTATATGAATAGTAATGCTTTCTATAAATAAAATATTAGAATAATTCATCAACTGATATTCTTCATAGTCCATGTGAACAGGGAAAAATCAGCAAATCAAAAATGTTGGTCATTCAACACATGACAATCCAAGTGTATCTGCTCCACTATGTTGCTAAACTGGAATTTAATAGAAGCAACATGTTCCAGAAATAAATATCAAAGGCTAAGTCAAGAGGAGTCTTCCCACCACCTCTACAAGCCCTAGTTACCATGGCAACTGCTGGATCAACGACGCCGACTCAGGGAAAGTAAAAGAAATGTTAACTTTGTGTCTATTGGCAACTTCCTTAATGTTAAGGGAACATTTCAATCTAATTCTACGGTATTTGATGGAACCCATATCTGAAAAGTAAGCATCTCGGGGCTATAAGATGATGTGCATAGAAGGCATAGATACACTTTACTATTTTTCAAGATGTTTGTGAAAATAAGTCAGAAACCAGGTATGACAGTAGACAAAATAATCATTTACCAAAATATTGATGTATCAAGCCAAAAATGTGTGGACATATGAATATACTACCGTCCTTTAAAACATTTTGCACACACAGCACTCGGTCCCAACACGCACAACGAGGCCTCGTCATTAGTGAGTTGCATCCAGAAAGTCTGCACCCCAGGTTCATTGTATAATCCAGGATAAACTAGAGACCAGCCGATTTGGTTGCAGCTCTGAATTCCAGATACGGTACTAGAATGTAGAGTTAAGCAAGGATTATCCTCCAATCTAATCTGTTTTACAAATGGCACTCATTCAAAAGTGTAGCAAAGAGATGCTGTGAACCATATGTAGTTTCACCTGCAACTTCAGTAGGAAACTCAAAGCGTTCATTTGTTTCATGGGTGCATTGAAGAAACACTTCGTCCATTTCTTTACACACCTCCTATCCCATGAAGTATATCTATC
Organism: Sebastiscus albofasciatus; assembly: GCA_916701655.1. Taxonomy (NCBI): domain Eukaryota; kingdom Metazoa; phylum Chordata; class Actinopteri; order Perciformes; family Sebastidae; genus Sebastiscus; species Sebastiscus albofasciatus. The sequence continues at coordinate 46,304 of CAKAOI010048639.1, forward strand.
TGTCATTTAATCTCTATTTACAATGGTCTTTATATCTATTTATTTGATCTACTTGTTCCCTTTTTCTTCATATTTCCACATTGTAATTCACGGGACACAGTAATGTTTATTTAATTTCATTTGCACACAAACTACTATTTTGATTCCCTGTAATGTTGGTCATCTTAAATTTTAATGAAGCACAATTCACACAGTACAAGCACTTTTGTATTTTGTCACCTGTGTGTAGTCAAGGGCAATGTAGATGCAAATGTCTCCTCCGTCTTCCTGCTTGTCAAAATCATGACCGCAATTGCAATTAGTACGCATTTGTCAATGCCAAAAGGATCTATTGTAACAGGTAATTAACAGTTAATTACATTACCAATGTGATCTTCTGGTCAAATCTTCTCAACGTCCTGATCTTGAATCAGTGTGCTCACCAAGGTCATTTGCAAAAACTTGCTTGTCAAGCAACAAAATCACCACAGAACTAGAGATGCAGCCATATCGATACTGGATCAGTTAGCGGGCGATACAAATTCAAATGGCTGGATCGGTGTAAATCGGGCCAATATATTCAACTCAATTCTATGTTTATATACTCAATACATTATTATTATACATTATTCACTTCAATTTGAAGATTTTTTATCAAGTTGCTGTTGTAATATTTATAATTTTGATAATAAAGAATTGAATAAATTTACATCTATGTTTTTAGTGATCACATTTTGCTTTACAAAGTTAGGAAAGCAATGTTTAAGTCAAGCCTGTTGTTGCCTTACACATGAAAGAATTATCTCAGTCACCTCCACACAGTGAGGTATACAACTTATTAATCAAACACTGGTATCGGATTGGTACTCGGTATCGGCCGATACCCAAAGCCCAGGTATAGCTATTGGGACTGAAAAAGTCGGATCAGTGCCTCCCTACACAGAACTGTTTTTTTTTCGGTGTTCAAGCAGTACCTGTGTTTTTGCTTGGTTCGTGTTTTGTCCACGTACACCTGTAGCTCCAAGTGTAACGGCTTTAGCATAGCTTGAGGTCGGGGTCCACAGTGGACCAGTCTACACATTGCTCGCTCTGCTCCGGTCAGAGGACAAGGCTCAGATGCCATGAGGACAAGGGTGAACAAGACTGGCTATGTCCAAAAATTGCAGTTCACTCAAGCAGTACACTAATCACTGGTAATGCAGTGCTGAGACTTTCACTGATATCCGCTGATATAGCTAATTGAGATGAAATTTCCAACTAATAGTTCTTCTGTTTCAAAGTCCATATTGTCCACTGAATTACTCCATAAGAATCCAAAAATGTCAGCAATGTCGCAGAAAAACCTGGACACAATCCAACAGGAATTCCTACACACAATCCCAGACCAGCCGAGAATCACATCTGCTTTTCAAGTCCTTGAGGACGCTCCAAAAACTCAACGATGAACCCTCTGCTCCCACAGCCGAGTCAGTCCGGAGGGAATTGTAGAAAATATCAGCTGTGACAGCGAGATCCATTGTTCTGCCTTGCCATTACAAGCCACACTTTGAAAGAGAGGGGGGACTGTTTAATGTGGGGAACAATTTGGGTGAGAGCATTCAAGGGACAACAAAGCGAGGGCAATACCTCTAAGCTTGACCACTGGCCCAATGAGAGACAGAGAGGAAGGATGAGAGAGAGAGACAATTGCTAATCCAGTGACCTGCACCTCCTTGGAGAAGACCACAGTGCACTGATTAGCCCACACTAATCCAGCTATCTGCTGACACTGGGAGAAATATTTTTAGGTCACCAGCCAAGACAAATACGACTGAGTGAAGAGGAGGTACGGGACCAATAAATGTCAAGACTGGGAGTGCATACATTTTCAATTACATTCACTCAATTTAATCGCAATTTATCGCACGATTGTCCATAGTAAATCGTGATTAGTCGCAAATTAATCACACATTTCTTATCTGTTCAAAATGTACCTTAAAAGGAGATTTGTCAACTTGACTCGACTATGACTTGCCAAAACTGCATGGGATTATCATAAAATGGGCATGTCTGTAAAGGGGAGATCCATAGAACCCATTTTTACTCACAAATCCTGAGGTCAGAGGTCAAGGGACCCCTTTGAAAATGCCCATGCCAGTTTTTCCTCGCCAAAATTTAGCGCAAGCTTATTTAGCCTCCTTCGCGACAAGTCAGTATAACATGGTTGGTACCAATGGATTGCTTAGTTTTTCTAGCTTTATATGATGCCAGTATCTTCACTCTAGCTTTAAACTGAGCCCCCTACAACCTCCGAAAGATCGATCGCATTAATGTGTTAAAGAAATTAGTGTCGTTAAAACAAATTTGCGTTAACACGTTATTATCGTGTCAACTTTGACAGCCCTAGTTTAAAGAAATGACCAGTTTTTCACTTCCAAATAATGAAAGCTTCTAATTAAGAGGTTAACATATTTAATGCAGATTCTACATTGAGTAAATGGGTAACTTTCACTCGCACTATAGGTACGTAAAACCACATCCCAAAGCGTATTTTACACTGCCAAAGCGCAGTTAACGTATACTTTATACTGTGCCTGAACGCATCCCGTGTCTGCCATGGCAACATCATACAAGCTTGTCACAGGTGTAACTAATAACATTAACGATGTTCCATTTAGGTCTGTCAGTAAGCCATGTCAGCATGCACAATACCCAGGCCCTACTACTGGAATACCTCTATACCTCTAACCACTAATCATTTTATTAACTACACCTGTGTGTTTCCTGCTATCACATGAAAATGCCTGCCAGGGAAAAATCAAATAATCAAACATCAAAATTTAGACGTACATGAAAAAAAACATCTTAATTCAATGAGATTACCCCACAATCTAAATGAATGGAGTATTTTATTCCCTTTTCCATCTATGTTGCCAGCCATTAGACATATCCTTGTGTCAGTTACATTGTGTCTCACTACCAGAGTTTTTCTCACAGCATTTGACAGCAATAGGCCTTTCTCACAGCAGTTACTGTACATTTGGACTTTGGTCAGAGTATCAAAAGCACAGGTGTTACTAATAACATTAACAATGGCTCTGATTTAATCAAGCGTCCCGGTCGTACCAGAACGCTGCAACCAAAGCAGCTACATGGTATTCAGCCATCATTCATTGTATTATTTACACCTGTGCTTTTGTTACTGTGACAAAAGCCTATTTAAATGTCTTCTGTGAATAGGCTTATATGTGCTGACCTCTCCAAAACAGATGCTCGTACTGCAGGCTTACTGTAGATCATAACTACCGCTTTGATCTAATAAAAAAAAAAGAATCGTTTGACCTTGGCAGTGTCCACCACCAGATGGTCTTACAGTATGTTTTTTTCCCCGTTACTTATATATAGGGATGCACCGATAAAGATATCAGTATTGGGTCCGATACTGTGCTCATGTACTCTTAAAACCACTCCGATACAACTGTATCCGATACCACTTTACGGCAACATGACGTTAACCTATAAAATTAGTGTCTTGCATGCAGGGCTGCGGTCGTTAAAGTGCCGCCCAATTATTACCAATTATTTAATTATTAACATCCCTAATGCAAACTATGTTTGTTTGCATAAGGAAAACACAAAGTTGGATGTTAAAATGTCAGCAACAGCATCAAGTTGTATATTTAATTTGTTACAGTCAGAAAGTGAGGAACATCTGATGAAAATAAAATAGGTTTTCAAAGTCATTGTTAAAAATGTACTGGTATTATTAAAGCTTCAGTAGGCAACACTTTTTTGGCATCATTGGGCAAAAATTCCATAAAAATCCATTTAAGCATATTGTAATTCAAGTGTTTTGAGAGAAAACTAGACTTATGCACCTCCTCATGGCTCTGTTTTCAGGCTTTAAAAAATCTAGCCTATGGCGGGGGACTTTGTCCAATCACAGGTCATTTCAGAGAGAGAGAGCGTTCCTACTGGCTGTGCTCCGGCTGGTGGGCGGTGCTTGGTATTTCCTCAACTGTTCTCAACATGGCTGCCAAGTCACAAACTTTCTCATTTTACAGCTAAACAGTACACTACAAGATGTTTCTGAAAACATTTGAGGAGAGAAATAGTAACAGAATATTGATTCATATTTGATCAGCGCTGCCTAGTTTGACCGTTTGATCGGAGTTCGCAAATGATTGACAGCTGCTCAGGGACGGCAGCTGGACAGCAGACTCCAGATCAGTTCTGACTGGTTGTTTTCCTCCGGTCTGTGAAATCTTGCAGATGCCATTAGGAGCACCGGAGGACACAGATGCACATGGGTTTTTTTTTTGTTCAGATTACCTGTCTCATGCACGACTGTAAAAAGGGTTATCGGTGCATCCCTACTTGCAGTACATCACTTTCTAGCAGTGGGCGAGAGGGGAAAAAAAAATCCTCTAATTCTATATTGTGGTATCCATATATACATTGTTATGTAGAACATTTTCTTAAAAATCAGTTTTCAGAGAAACTGCTGATGAATAACAGAAATGTCTGCTGTTGGCAAATCCTGGGAATTTAATACCTGACAATCATCTACAGCATACGGTATGTTGTCATAGTGCCCAAACATAACTCTTTCAATCCTTAATGGTCCTATATTATCAGTCTGGTTTGGACAGCAAGGCTTTGTGTGGCAAACTAACAAATGCAAACAAAATATATGAAGTCATAAAACTACTATTGCTAGAGCGACTGCATTTTAACAAGTGGCGTTTTTTTAGGGAAAGAATAAATAATTGGGTCATCAGAACCATCACGTCCCCTCATTCAGAGGGAGATCTGAAGTGACCAAACTGTCTTCCTTGCTCATGACAAATTAATGATGTTGTTGTTGGAGCAACGTGTCCAAGCCCGAGGGTGAAAGTGCTCGAAACATCTTTTAGGTGGGCTGGCAATAACAGAAGCGAGTCATCGCTCTTAAAAGTGGATTACCATTGTAGATAACAGTCCTTTAAAATGTGCAATGTCCTATCTTTGGCATTAAATAGGACAGACTTAAAATAGCATCAACTACTTCTGCAACAGTGGGGGGGAACCCTCCACAAAGAACGTATTTTGTCAAGAAATTAAAGTCAATTGTTTGTTTTCATGAACGGCAGAATGGTGCGTCGCTTTAAATGTTGCGGCCGCAAGGAATTGTGGGACGGCATTATCTCCTTTCCTTTGGTAAAGGATGGTCCAGTGTATCCTTTGCTAAAGGAGATAATAAAGGAAGCATTGAAGCACCTTTCCTTAGCATTTAGAGAATTCAAAACAGCTCTCAACATTTTCGCTCCTTTAGGAACCTTCCTCAGCAAAAAAGGTGTCAAGGAGGTAGGATAGGAACCTAGCATCCATCCAATCAAAGGTGGATGCTAAGGCTTTGCAAGGACAGCAGTGCAGTGTCTTCATGGAAGCATGATAGTGATGAGGAGTAAAGCTGAAGCTCAGGTCCTGTTGCAGAGGAAAGACAAAGATGAGGAGGAAGACATGAAGACACTGACTCCAGCAGATGGTGCAGGGGCCTCTATGAACCACGACCGAACTGTAAAACCCTGAATAGTAAAACAGATTGTGGAAAAAGGGTGTAGCTTTAATAACGCCTGGCGACACGGTTAAATAACTTCAGCTGTGCAGTTGTAAAGTTAGAGGCCAATATATCATCATTCATCTTGATCAAAGTCAGTAAACTCAAAGTACTGCGTGGGAGCTAGCTTGAGGGCAGAAAGAAGAATAAAAGAAAAAGAGAACAAGAGTGAGAGATTTATGCAAAGAGCGGCACAGCAAAGGCACAACAAGACAAAACAGGGATTATTCTCCATGAGAGGATCTTCACAGGGACTTTAATTCTTGTCATCGTTTGTGGTTGGAGTAAGAATGGATGTGTGCAGTACAGTCTGCTATTCCCTCCTCTGATTACCTCTCTAATTGGTCTGTTTGGGAGACACTATCCCATAATAGCCTGCCTGTGGTCTAAGAGTCTCCCAGTGCCATTACCAAGGCAGCACAGAGTACATGTAACACACTGGACAGGTTTCAGGGAGTAAGTAAGGGAGGTAGACGTGAGGTCTGTGTTTAAGCTGAGCTATGACATGTTTGTTCTTTCCGTGGGAAACAGCATGGTTGTCTTTTGTCATGTGTTATAGTAAACTGAATATCTCTGGGTTCAAAATATAAAAATATATCACCTTGGGCCGCGGTCAACTTTAACAGGCATTTCCCTATTTTCTGACATCTTATAGACAAAATTGTTTAGTGATTAATGGAGAACATAATTGGCGGATTAATCAGTAAATGTGTCCTGTCTGGATGTGATATGCTGCATTTTAGTGTACCATTTTAATAGCAGATTTTGCACATGCAAACCAAAGAAATATTTTTGTCTTTCGCACGCAAAAAGTAGACAATAAAGTATTCTATGAAAATGATTGTTAGTTGCAGTCCTACACTGTTTTACATAATTGCAAACTTTGTTTGTTTGGGTCTGTCAAGGCCGTGACAAACCAAGCCGACGGTCGGCCGTCAGGCAGTTTGAGGCTGTCGGTGAGCGTCTTTTGCGGTGTGTCCCGCACCGTCAGCTCTAGTCTGCCCATGTTGGAGTTCTTTCGGAAGATTCGGTATGTTGAATCGGCGGCGGAGCAACATGGCCATCTGGAATAAGGCTAAGTGGTGAGTGAGAGTGTTGTGAAAATGGTCGGCAAATGCCGCTTTGTTTCTTGTACGTATCATAACAACAGCTTGTATATACGCAGTCCTCGGTCTTCTGGTTTCCCTTTTTGAATGACAAATACAGATTATTGCCGTTTGCTGGTGTGGAGAGTTATTTCCTGTCACGTAAGCACAGAACGTACGTGCTAACTGGCCGTCGGCTGTAGTCTTTGCCTTGTATTCAAATGCAACTTGTCGGCCTTCATCGCCGCTAGTTCTCTGACGTCTGCCTGGTGTGTCTGGGCCCTCAGTCAGACAAAACACAAAATTTAAACTGGCACCTTAAGCTTTAGGAAGTTGCGATAGGCATTTTTCAAAAATCTTTTGAATGAGACTGTGCGTACCGGTTAATAAACTCGTGACAACACCGGTGTTAACGATTACACTGGACACTTTACAAGAAAAGATGACGGTCAATATGTGTAGCTTGCTCACTTTGATCTTTAACGTCGGATGTCTGTGTGTCTGGTCTCTCCAGTTGTGCTTTCGCTGTGGCTCTGCAGGGCACACCAGCTGTGACCGCTTCATCCTACTCGCGGAGAACGTCATGGCAAAATGACAGTGGGGGCGGTGGGTACGTAATGTAATCGGTGTGTGCCCAAAGAGCGTGTAACACCAAGACCGACTTCCGAGGCAAGCCTACCAAACAATTAATCAATAAAACAAACAGCAGATTAATGAAAATAATGCAGCCCTAGATACAAACTTTTTTATACTTTTACAAACTAAATAGTTGTAAACAAATGGTGAAATATACACCTGCTGAATACTGTACACCACCTCTTCCATTACATTTTATATGAATGAAAATCAAAGTCCCATAAACCCATAAAAGGTGCATCAATGATAATAAATAGTAGTATTTTGAAAAGTTCCGATATGCAGCCACAACCTGAATATGAAATCTGACCCAATTAAATCCTGATGTTATTTCACTGAAATATAGTTCTTCATAAAAATAAGCAAATTTTTATTTTACTTTTTTTTTTCTTGTAGCTAGGGGCTGCACAATTAAATCGGATAATAATCGCGATCACGATTTTGGCTTCCAACAATTAAATGAACATGATCGTTTTCAATATTGACGTTTAAAATGCGTGCTGCTCCGCTCATAGAAAACTCTGCTGCATATCAAATCAAGCACTTCCCTAAACTAAGAGCCAGCCATCAGCCGGCGATTGAGATGTTTTGGTTTCACTTTTGGGGAGCTGTCATGCCGCTGTAGGTGCACCCTACAGCAGCAGCCTGTGAAAAACTTTCCTGAATGCTGGGGCTGCAGCCCAGAGCAGAAGAGTAATATACTGTATAATACTTGTTTTTCCCCTCGTAAAACAAAAATGCATCGAATTCAGGTGAAGAAGAACCTTTTTTTAAGTCTTATTTTGATGCAAAGATTTGAACATTAGCAGGAATGGAAGTGAAAGTAGCGCTCTGTTTCTTTAAATGTGAAATACAATCAAATGTTTTGTCCTTAAAATCAATGAATAATCGTGATCTCAATATTGATCAAAATAATGGTGATTGCCACAATCGTGCAGCCTTCCTTTGTGGATCCTTATTCTACATCCAGGGTTCTACACTACTGTCCCCATTATTCTTGGCTTAGCTAAGAAACTCTGTGCTCGGAGTAGTAATCCAGCCATAATTACAGAGTGCCACGGCTAGTTGTCAGGGAAACCAAAGAGAAACTCTCTAGGAATGTTTTTTCCTCTCGCAGCGCATGTCTCTTTCAGTTAGAGCAGAGCTGTCTCCTTCTTTCAGCTTTTGTCTGATTTGCTTGTAAAATAGCATTTTATTTTTATTTTCCACGATTCAGTTTCTCTCAACTCTGTTTTGTCAGTTCCTAAACAACGGAAAACATTGAGAGAACATATCACATTTAGGGAAGAATCATTGTAGTTTCATATCATAGGCAGTAATTCCCATGATCCTTGGTTTCTGTGACGAACATGATATGGATCTAATGACATGTCCATCTTCAGTGTCATTTATCCTTTCACAATGAGGTGATGTAACGGCACTGCCCTTTGTTTGATAGCTATTGTGTTCTGTAGCTGATTGAAGACTGGATAACGCTGAATGTGTAAAATAGGAAATACAACTGTGTTGCTCTTCTCGGTCAAGACAAAGGTTTCATAAAGAAGCAAGTCTAACTAAGGTTTCAGTACACATATCATAACTGAATTTAACAGAATCAGTTATCTGTAATGTAAGTAGACTAGGGCTGTACGATTATGGCCAAAATCCTAATCACGATTATTTTGATCAATGTTAAGACCATGGTTATTTATCACGATTATTAATTCATTTAAATTTATATATATATAATAATCTAAAATATTTTTATTGCAATTTCACATTTTAATGCTGCTTTCACTTCCATGTTGGGCTACATTCCAACCAACAAAAATTCTAAATGTTCTCCTTTTACTTTGTTTAGGAATGAATGTTTAGGAAATAAATAATTGTATTTTTATTTTAACATTGGTTTGATTAAAAGAAATCTTGGCATTAGTAGGTCTAATCATATATTATAATCTGCTTAGAGATCGTGTTAGGAAGTTAAACATATATACATAATCATAATTTCCTCTCTAATATCTATTTTATATGGTTGTGAAAACATCTCCTTCAAACAACTGGATTTATTCAAGTTTCTAGCCAAAAAATACATTTTACGAGATTACATTTGAACGCATCATGATGGGGTAAAAATGTACTATCGGCCAATACTCATTTTTGACTGACCATTAAAAAATGGAATATATGAGACTGCTGAAAACCAGCCGGCTTTGATCGGCTGCTGACTGACTGTCCATCTCTAGCTGTTAGTTTAGGAAGCTCTTGATTTTTCTATGAGCGGAGCATTTTCTGTGGCTGTCGCAGGAATGTTATAAACCAGCTACCTGCCCTCGTGTTCTCTGCCCGTGCACTCATTGTGCGTCACAAAGTCTTCCACAAGCTGCTAGCTTGACAGCTGTGAGTACTAACAATAGCCATGTTCGCCGTTCACATTCATTATGATATGTTTATGTTTGCAATGATAAGTTTGGGGGAGTGGCTTGGGTGGGAGGCCTGAAGCGACAGACTGTCAGTGTAGCCGACTTGGTGACTTTCTCTCTGGATTTAGGGACTTTTGGAGATAGTTAGCAGCTGATGCTGCTAACTACTTTCATTGGAAAAGAGTTGGCAACACTGGGCTCATTTTTTCGACTGGATCATTTTCAAACATCTAGTGTACTCTTGCTGGTTTCTCAAGATCGCCCATCCTGACTTTAATGCCTGGAACATGAGGGCCTAACAAAACTAAAGCATTTTACAGGACCTGTTTGTTGATAAAGACCCCACAGAATGCACAGATAATATCCTTATGTGTCTCCTGTGTTTCATTAGCAGCTTCAGACAAAAAAAAAGCATACACAAACACACACACGCAAAAATTTCCACAACCAACCCTCATCATAGAAAGGTCATGTATTGACTTTATCTGTTTGTAAAATAGAAAGAAAGCAATCACTGAGGGTAGACCTGGCCATATGATCATGACCAGCACTGTGACTCATAGTCTGTGTATTTATCTTGTGTGTGTGTGTTTGTTCGGGACATGGACAACCTTGCAGGGTTTGTGAATGTCACTTCAAAACTCTCAACAGTTATTAACATTCCCAGCAGTCTGCTCTGTATCACGGACACTGGGCTTCAAATGAAGGGGGGGTGTAATGTCCCAAACAAAAACACACCGTGAAAGTCGATTCTGTTAATTGTCGGTTAGGTTAGTAATGGATCAAATTTCAGTGCAGAAAATGTGCTTGCTCAAAGTATATTACACAATTACACACATATTGATTTAACTTGAAGCACTCCGCCTCCAACCATTTCTTTGGAAAATGGTACCATGCTGTTGTCATCACTTCCCTAAATGTTTGCATAATCCGTGGGTGGTATATATCTGATACATTCTACTTGACTGACTAACAAAGATGTGGAGGCACACTAATATAATATAATCAGTGTTATGGTGATTAGTAATTTTGAAAATGTCAAATTATTAAACAAAGATGTGTAATTCTGACAAGTTTTACCAAAATATGATCAGCGGTGTCTAAGATATGACTTGACACAAAAGGCAAACAAACAGATAAACAAGTCGGTGCAACTGTGAAAATAAATAGAGCTGCAACTTTTTTGACTGTTGATCAATCAGTTCAGTCATTTTTTAAAGAAAAAATGCCAAACATATTTTCTTTAAAGCTCTCAAAAGTGAGGAATTGATGCTTTTCTTGGCAATCTATGAAACTAGGGATCATTATATAATGTAATTTTAATTCCCGTTTATGTTATGGCCATTTTTTTGCAGCATTAAAAAGGGTTACACTTGAATTCTAATTCCTGTTAATCTTGGGAGATTTTTTTGCAAAGATGCTGGTGTACGATTTCTTATTTTAATAATAAATAACAATTTAATAAATTATATTTATGTATTTATTTGTTACATTTTGTTTTAAAAAGATAAGAAAACAATGTTTAAGTCAAGCATGATGTTGCCTTACACATAAAAGAATGATCCCAGTATACAGCTTATTAATTTAACACTGATATCGGATCGATACTCGGTATCGGTCGTTACCCAAAGCCCTGGTATCGCTATCGGTGTCAGGACTGAAAAAGTCAGATCGGTGCATCCCTAAAAATGAGGATTTGATGCTTTTTGTGGTAATAGCCTACATGAAACTTAATATCTTTGGGTTTGGGACTCATAATTTGATAAAACAGTGAATTAGAATATGTAATAATGGGCATTTTTTTTCTCTATTTTCTGACAGTTTATAGGCAAACGATTGGGACTGTCATTGAAATACAGTTAAATGTTGAAGCTGCAAATAGAGCCATAATACAGATAGTAGCGAGCCAAGAAAAGCGAGAAATTATGCCCTGAGTGGGAACATGGTTATGATATATACACCAAATATGCAAATAAGGGGTTGAACTGATATTTTGACAGCTTCTGTTATACAAATCTATCTTCCCACACACACACACAATAACTATGTGCATCTGTGTTCAGGTCTCCTCACATATAGTTTGCTTCTACACCCACATGGCACCTTTAAAACCAAAGCCATGTGTATACTGTCAATGTGTCCAACCTGGACACAACTCTCCTCCCAAGGTCCACATCTTCTGAGGCTCCTCTCAGTCTGTACATTCCAGCCACAGCAGCTCAGTGACCCGAGCCAGGAATGAGGCTTGGATCTGGGCTCTGGCTGCAGTAGCCGTGGCTGCTGGGTCTTCTTGAGCTTTAAAATCAGTGAAAGCAACTCCACCGTGCTTCAGAAACTGGTTGCATGAATTGGTCTCAGTTATCCACATGGAGAAATTGCGAGCCAATAATTTAAAATGTCAACATAAATGGGAAGAATCTCGGGGACTCTATCTGCAATATTTGGACTCAGTTTGACAATATTTCTATTTCTATATTGATTGTTTTGTTTTTCCTTTTCTCTGTTCTGTTGTTGAATACTCCCACTATGGACGGCTTGCATTGAACTATCACGTGGATGATGCTGTATGTAGTGATATGTATGTTTTGTCCTTGACATGCTGCTGGTTTAGATAATTCTTTCTTAAGTTATTTCTTAAAGTTATCACTCCTCCCCAGGTGTAAATGTGTGTGAGTGTGTGTATGAGTGTAAGAGTGCAGGTGCGTGAACTTTTGGGTTGGGTTACGGGTTTTGATTTTTGATTTTTGTCTGATGTGGCTGTGGTTCATCAGAGGGTAGAGCAGGTTGTCCACCAATCGAAAGGTCGGTGGTTCGATCCCCGGCTGCTCCAGGTCACATGTCGATGTGTCATTGAGCAAGACACTTAACCCCAAATTGCTCCCGAAGGCATATGTGTGAATGAGTATTTAGATTAGATCCTGATGGGCAAAGTTGGCACCTTAATAGCCTCTGCCATCAGTGAGTGTATGAATGGGTGAATGCTGACATGTAGTGTAAAGAGCTTTGAGTGGTCGGAAGACTAGAAAAGCGCTGTATAAGTGCAAGTTCGTTACCATTTATGTGTTGTCATTAAAAAATAATATACAAAACAAGAAAAACGAGTGAAAGCTGGCTGGTCAAGTTCCGCCTGCCTGACTGACTGACTGACTGACTCCTCCTCAGTAGGAGCTGGCACAGCCTCTCTGTTATTCTGCCTCCAGCCGCTCCCTCTTGTCTCTCCTTTTTCTTTCAATGACAGCCCCCCTCCTAGGCTCCTACCTTGAGTGCAGTCTCTTGCTGGCCAGGTCCTGGTCCTGGTCCCGGTCCTGGTCCACCCCGTTAGTAGCAACAGACTGAGCCATAGAGCCGCTGTTAGCCTCCTACAGCTCGCTTCCTCTTCCTCGCTATGAGCCCCCCCTCACAGTTATTTCCTCCAGACGCAGAGACCCTTTCTTTCTCTTCTTTCTGTCGTTCCGCTTCTTCTCTGTCACTCCCTCCCCCTCTCTCTTTTCTCTCTCGTTCTTCGCCACTGTCTCTCTTTCTCTCTCTCTCTCTCTCCCTTCCCTCTTTCCTCCTCATTCACCACAGCAATGGCAGCTGCTGAGAGGAAGTGACGTATTGTGCAAATAACTATAAAAACGCGTAGCCCCGCCCCCTAAATGACGTCACAGGCCGGGGAGTTGCTAGTTGAATGTGCTGAGTGGTGAGCAGGCAAGACAAACTGTGTGTTTCACACAATGACAACATGTCCCGTAGCAATATTATTTACAAAGTGGAAATGACAGAAAGCATAACTTTGTTTTTAAGACAAATGAGTTGTGAAAAAAGTAGTAGACCATCACTGACAAACAACAGTTATCAATCCTGATCTGGATCTTGGTCAATCTGACAAAAAGCTAGCTTTGCTTCCTCTCAACCTGTAAGTAATCAGACCTGAAGGTTTACAGTAGCACCTATTGGCTTATTGGTTAATTGTCACTTACCAACAGTATTTGACCCCTTTTGTGAACACAGGCTAAAAAAAAAAGGTACCCATAAAAACGATTCATTGAGATCTCTTATGGAAACCAAAAACTAGCCATTCATGGCATGCAGTAGCACCTACAGTGCCTTAAAGGAGTCATCAGCTGGCTGAGGCTTTGTTTGGCCTTTCATAATGTGAAAACACATTTCATGCTCATTCATGCAGTATTTTATTTTTTCAATGTTTTATTGTTCTTGTCTCAAAATGTTGTACCTCTGACAACAACACTGATGGAGTTCATCTGTTCACAGTGGTGGTTTAAAGTGGCAGTAGGCAATATATTTTTGGCGTCATTGGGCAAGAATTCCATAATAACCTTTCAGCATATTGTAATTCAAGTGTTCTGAGAGAAAACTAGACTTCTGCTCCTCCTCATGGCTCTGTTTACAGACTTTAGAAAATCTAGCCCGTGACGGAAGACTTTGACCAATCACAGGTCAGTTCATTGAGAGAGCGTTTCTATTGGCTGTGCTCCGGTCATGACAAGCTAAACACACTACACTACAAGATGATTCTGGAAACATTTGAGGCAAGAAATAGTCTTTAACGTAACATAATATTGATTCATATTTGATCAGCGCTGCCTAGTTTGACCGTTTGGGTGGAGTTCGTGAGTGATTGACAGCTGGCTCTCATAGACGGCAGCTGGACAGCAGACCTCAGATCAGCACTTACTGCTTGTTTTCCTCCGGTCTGTGAAATCTTGCAGATGCTGTTAGGACCACTGGAGGACACCAGAGGACACAGAGGCTCATGATTTTTTTCAGGTTACCTGTTTATAAAAGTAACTATTTTTAATCATATTTGCTCCAATCTCGCCTACTTCAACTTTCAGGTGGTCAGGGGCCCCTAGGCTACTCTTTGTATGGGCCCCCCACCTTTACTCATCATCAGGGAATGAAATTAGCACCTGCCACCTGCCAAATACAGGATACAGTAAATGTTGACGGTGGCAAGTAAAAATTTCAGGTCACCTGCAACCATGGCAGATTTCCCTTATAATAAGAAATATTATATTAAAAATAATCAAGCTGAATAAAATGATTAGATGGTTTATTACAGTCCTGCGACAGCTACAGATACCATTTTTTTATTTTTTTTTATTTTGTCAGAGCATTTGATGATTGATTGCTGCCGGGATGTAATGAGAATTTCAACAAATAAAACAAAAATGCTTCTGAAGAGGATTACCAACTCTAACTTAAAGGTCACATGATATATTCCATATTTCTACCGTCTTAACACATCTAAAGCGTTTTACATTTTTCAGTGAAAAAAACATATTTTAGACCTTGCTCATCATGCTTTAACGCTACCAGAAAAAAGTAATTTAATGCCATTGCCATGTGTAAAAGCATGCTATAGGAATATTACATAGCCCACATGTACACACTCAGGTAGAACTGTCATACACACACACATTGAGACAGTCTTTAATCTAAACCTTGAAATATCTTGTCAATTTAGGGATTTTCTTTAGTAGATCTTTGTCATGGTGTTCTTTCAGCCATTGTGCTTTTCATTTTTGTGCTCTGTGCTTACTGCTATTCTGTCCAGTACTGGCGTAAAACCAAATTGACCTTATGAACGTGGTCACATCATGTGGCCAGGTTCATAAGGTCAGCTGATTAGGTAGATGTGGGCCACATCTGGGGGGTGTTAATTGGGTTTTATTTACAGCCAGTCATGCAGTGTATCAACACGTTCCCACCCCACCTCGTCATATACTGGCGCTTTTGTCATTCTTTTCGGTCGCAGTATACACATGCTTAATGTTGTGAATTAAACAAAAACACATGCTTAGGTTCAAGCAATACAACCACTATAGTTAGGTTTAGGAAAAAAAACATGGTTGAGCTTAAAACTATTACGTTTGCACAGTGGAAATGACACTGAATGTTGTAAACACAGGACACAAACAAACAGCTGGTTGTAATGTGACGCACGGGACACGAACAGCTGTCTCCTGGATGAAAGTCTTGTGTTTGTTGGACCCATCCACCTGCACTCCCACCCGCCCGCTTTGTCTCTTTTCGCTCTTAAAGCTACGTCACCACAGCACTTTCTCTGTGCGTTTACTGTTGCCGCGGATGGATTTACATTGCAGTTAATGGAAAGCCAGGTGCATCGTTTATTCTGTATTGTAACCCTATATATATATATATATATATATATATATCCTAAATATGAATATCTAAATGCTCTTCAAAAGCCCTCTCCACACGACCATTAAATTATTTTCTTTTTCATTGAATTATTAGCCGAAAAGCAGTGAATTTTTCAAAATATTGAGTCCCCATGGGTTGTTAAAAATCCCTAGATTTCACAACTCCAGTCTGATCATAACATTTATTCTGTTGCAATTAGCTCGGTGATTAACTCTGATGTCATTCCAGATCATGCCACTCCTTCCTGCCCTGCAGCAACTTACAACGGTTAATTTTCACTAGAACTCTGCCACATTGTCTAGTCCGCATCAGCCCAAGCCTGTCTGAACCTGCCTGTTTTTCCGATTGGGGATTCCTCACCAGCTAACTTGCCTTTTCCGATTGATCTCCTGGTTTTGACCTCTGGCTGTTTCTGGATTAAAGCTCACAAGAACTTTAACTCTATACTCTGACTACTGCTACAATGGTTACAGTACCTGGAACATGACTCATGATTGTGTAAAGCCCCTTAGAGCCTGGTTTCAATTCTTAGGTGGGTCTCTGACAATGAAAATGCATGACTAAATAAGCAACAATGACAGTTATGAAAGTTACATCTTCAATTTATTAAAATCTCAACATTCCAAAACAGCTAATCTTCTTCATCAAAGCTGGGCGGATGTTTTTCTGAGCACCAGCATCTTTCTTCAATTGTTTCCAATGAGGAAAGAGCGTGCGTACTGTTTAGCTGTTAAATGAGAAATTTTCTCCAGCCGTTGGACAGTGCTTGGGTTTGGCTCGACTGTTTTCACATGGCTGCCGGGTCACGAACTTTCTCAATTTACACTAAACAGTACACTACAAATTATGTTTCTGAAAACATTTTAGACGAGAAATAGACATTACAGTAACAGAATCTTGGTTCATATTTGATCAGCGCTGCCTAGTTTGACCGTTTGATCGGAGTTCACGAGCAGTGATTGACAGCTGCTGTAGAGACAGCTCGGCTCTGACTGGTTGTTTTCCGTTGAGCTCGGTGAAATCTTGGAAATGCCATTAGAAGCACCGGAGGACACAAAGGAACATGATTATCTGTCTCATGCACTACTGTCAGGATAAAGTGATCATTTTATAAAATTACTTTTTTATAATATTTGCTCAAAGTTACCGACTGCAGCTTTAAAGCCACACAAACAGCATATGCTGACGAGCATTTTTCAATGTACCACCTTCAGTATATTAGTGCAAGCACAGCGACTTTCAACTTGCCTGACAATCCTGAACTTTCTCATAATGCCTCCAGCTAACTGCACCTGTATCTCGTAGACTGGCTCCTTGACAGTCAGATTTGTGTCACACCACCTTACTAAATTTATAACAGGCATCATCGTCAGCTTTGCAGAGCCTTGGAACAACCTTTCTCTAGATATAAACTCTTAATTTTAGCCTTTCCTAGTTTAGATTATCATTGAGTTTGTTTAGTAGCCCATTATGTGAAGGTGCAGTCCACCCTGTAGCCCCTGGTTTGCCAATATCATAGTAACTAATTTGCATCTCAAGGTGCTACCCAGATATATTCGTAAAGTCTGTTTTTGTGAAACACATCTGCATTTGTTAAATATATGCTTTAGGTCAGTGGTTCACAATCCTTTTGGTTTGTAACCCCTTAAAATGAAGCAATGTCCACTTTAAACCTATCACAAGTGGACAGTTGCATATAGGTTATGAGCAAATCAACCAAAAAGTATAAATTATTTGAGTAATTATTAGAAGCGAAGAGATATGATCCAGCAATTTACAAGAAAAAAAGCAAAGATTAGAGGAATGTCTGAAAAAATAAATGTACTTTTTGTGTAGCAATTTAGATTTATTCTGTGACCTCTTGGAGGGTCGTGACCCCAAGTTTATGTCTGTGCTGCCACAGACATAAAGTGTTGTTCCTTCTCTGTAGTTACATCATACTGTATATGCTTTTTGTGTCAGATAAGCTGCTCACCAGGCAGACATACAGCCTGTTCCTTGAGAACAATGGCCGCCCACGCAGAATTATGCTTTGTAAAATGGCCAGCAGTAACATAAGGTTTACATCATGTGAAGTGTATATGTAGTCAGTGGCTTGAAATAGTAAAATCTTTGGTATGATCCTGTTTTACACATATATTTTAGACATGCACCAAATGCATGTGATGCTTTCATTAAACCTCTGAACACCCACACAGTTCTTCTGGCTGATTAGACCTCTGCTCAGGGTGAAGGTGGGCCCGAGCTTTGATGGGAATTTATTCACAAATCTTCATCTACCAATGAGAATGATAAAGGTGTAATTTGTCCCGCCCAAACAGGTTTAACAAAGCTACCAGGAGACTCAGGAAGATGCCAAGCAATTCGTATTTACACGCCCACACAGTCCTGAGAAGAGGTCTAATCAGCCAGATTAACTGAAAACACCTGTGTGGGTGCACAGAGGCTTTAATATTTTCATTTCTTTCAAGGTAATTACATGTATTATTATCAACAGAGGAGAATCCACCTACCCATTCATTCAGATATTAATGTACTGTACTTATGTCTGTCTTTGTGCTGCTGCAGCACCTGAATTTCCCCTCTGAGGAATAAATAAAGGATTATTATCTTAGAGGTCTCTGCAGTACTTGAGGTTCACCATAAGAGAGCAGCATTGCACTAGTGAACGACAAGTCTGAAGGATCAACATTTATTTTCCATGCTGAAGCATTTTAGACACAGGAGTACATGAGGTGGACACAATGACATGAACAGCTAACGATGAAATAGGAAATAACTTGAGTCATGCAAAAATACAATCTTTGAAATTCTTAGAATATCAAGCTTTTGATGAGGCTATTTTTTTTCCGAGTCCTTATGAGGTCATTTTAAATAATATATAACATCAGCAAAAATGTTAGCTTGTTTGTCTGCTACATTTTCATCTTTTAAACTCATACATTTTACATTTATTCTCAGGTTTTTTTTTCTGATCTTTGGCTCTTATTTTGTATTTATTTATTTATTTATTTATTTATTTATTTATTTATTTATTTATTTATTTATTTAATTATGATGATTCATTTTCAATGTTTTTGTGTTATTTAATTCCAGCAGTAATTATTCTTTTATTTCAGTATTTATATTCATTTTTGTAACTATTTTGTCACTGCTCTACATAATGTAGTGTTTGTTTGAATGTTCAAACCTGTTACCCTAATGCACTTCACATGGACCAGTGGTGGCACACATACACATGGATGCATACACAATAATAGTAAAGTTGATGTTATTTTTCAATAATTATTTGTACGTATGTATGTACGTAAACAAGTTATATGTGTAATATACAAATGTTGTAAGATGATATCACATGCTTTGCTTCGACTTGTTATCAAGAGATTTTCTGTCATTTTGAGATACAGCACATACTGTACGTCGTCCTTCAGTCAGGCTCCAGGCAGTTGTGCTGCGATGTTTACAGTCCTGTTGTTTTTTTTCTTTGAACTGTATCAGGTCCTGCTGCTTTTCAGCACTCCTCAATGCTCCTTTTCTATGGCATTAATATGCTAGTACCAACGTGACAATGTATAATGATATTCAGATACGTGAAAATGCTATTAATGTATAGAGCCACACATCCTCACACCTCCCAGCGTCCTTCATCCACCAGAACAAGAAAAGAAAAGTCCCCACTAACCAGAGAGACAGAATAAACATTAACTATATCTATAAACCTAAAGGACCATTGCCTGTTAATAAATGCAGGTTTTATGTGAATTTTATAATGTTATTAAATCATAAAAGAAAACAGCTGGAATTCTCCTAGAGCCAAATTTCTTTATACACTGTACATCACATTGTCTGTTATTTTCATCTAATTCATCATATCCATTATATCACTGACATAAGCTATATCTATGATAACATAATGAAAATATTAATAATATGGAACAGAATCTTTTTGTATATATATCATCAAAATTAATGTCAGTTTAATGTTATGCCAAATTTCTTTATTATTCAGAGCTCCTGCTTTGGGATTATAAGAAAAATGTTCCTAGAGGACAAACGACCAGCCACTAATCTTCAGAGTATGTTTATAATGTATTTGTTTTTCTCTGCTATTGTATTATTGCAATGAAAAGCACTTATATTAATGAAACTCCACTTGTATATTTGACATAATAAGCTCATCAAATCAGCTACTTCATACTCTTGTTGTTTTCTCTGTTGTTTTTGGTCTCCTGCTCTACGTTTTGTTGTGTTTTTGCCTTAATCCTCCGGCCGTATATACAGTATCTGCTGGATCTTGTGCATGGCAGCAGCTCATTACAGACAAGGAGCAACAAAAGCAAAATGAGATTGAGGTAAGCTGATTTCAGATTTAAACTGAGCAACTCAAATTTGTTTCTCATTTGTGAGGCGGCCCATTTTACAATAACAAAACCATCTGCCTGCATTAGGTACTCTTAAAAATGTGGTATTGTTTTTCACAGGGTTATCCTAACTTCAGTCAGTACGTATGTATGAAAGGGACGTGTGTTTTCCTTTCTCCATCTGGATAAGACTGAATAATAAATCATAGTACTGTTTCATTGTTGTTCATAAAAGCTAAACATGTGCTGATTGAAGTACATCACTGACCATGAGTCAAAATGTTAGCATTTATATTCTCTTTGATAGCCATTTTGACACTATTTGATCTTATCATAGATTATAATATATCAGAGATTATTTCTAAAGCACCTTAAACAATGAGGGTCTTTCTTGGTGTATCCTGACTGTTATCAGGCCATTGAATAGGCGTTATCAGTACTATAAGCACCATAGATGTGGGTCAGTAGGGGCCTACTATGTTGTAAAAAATGAAAGTGAAACTTAAAAGCAACACGTTCTAATATGTTGTAAAACTGAATGAAACGTCACCTTTTGAACACAAACAATGTGGCTTCTTTAGGTTTAGGCAGCAAAACTACAACTTGTTTAGGTTTAGGGAAAAAAACAGTTAAGTTTAGACAATAAAACTACAACTTCTTTAGGTTTAGGCAACAAAACAACACTTACTTAAGTTTAGGGAAAAACATTGTGTTTTGGGTTAAAATAACTACAAACATAAATTCACATGGTTGGTTTTATACAGGATGCAAACTCCAGTCTCCTGGGTGAAAGCCCTGCGTTTTGTGTCCCATCCATCTACCCCAACCGCCACTGCTTATGGAGTTTCACACTGTCTCTACTACGGCGCCTAACTTCCACTTCTGCTCCTGTCATAATTACTACGGTTGCTAGAGGTCACTGCCATGTTCTTTTAGACCTTCTTTTGGTGATCTACCATGTGAATAGATGATAAAACCTACTAGTTGGTGTAGTAGGCCCCTAATGACCCACATCTATGGAGTTTATAGCGACTGATAATGTCTATTTAATACCCTGACAACAGTCTTATCGCCAGGTAAATTACTGTTGTCTTCAAATCCTGCCAAGTTTGAGGATTGAGTTTGGATCCAGATTCCCATCTTTCACAAACATGAAAGATTAGAAATAAAGATTCTACTTATTTCTGATTGGTTGTGTGATTGTTAGCATTAAAAAGAGCCTAGGTGGTCTTCAGTAGCTGGGGATTAGTTTGTTCCAGCTTCTCATTTGATGCTCGTCTGCTTTCTGCTGGTGTCCTTGGGTGACCAAACAATCCTCACTGTGCTGATAATCCGGAGGTGGAAACATCCTCATCACAGCTCCAACTGCACAAGCACTAATTCTAACAGTAACACAGCACCCACACAACCAGGAGGACACACTGGTGTTTTTGATGTTGACCATGGTCTGAACACCCTTTGCCAAGGAATGACAAAACAGATGCACCACTTACGGGGAAACTGTACCTTGCCAATTTATAATGTTTATGTTATTAGCCACAAAAGAGACAGAGGGTGTATCTAGTGAGACAATTGTGTTTCTGCTGGTGATTAGACTGTTATCAGGCTATTACATAGACATTATCAGTTGCTATAAGCCCCATAGATGTGGGTCAATAGAGGCCTACTACACCCACTAGTAGGTTTTATCTTCTATTCACATGGTAGATCACCGAAAGAAGGTATAAAAGAACATGGCAGCGACCTTTAGCAACCACAGTAATTATGACAGGAGCAGAAGCGGAAGTCAGGCGCTGTAGTAGAGACAGTGTGAAACTCCCTAAGGGGTGGAGGTCAGGGACAATGGATGGGACACAAAACACAGGGCTTTCACCCAGGAGACTGGAGTTTGCATCCTGTGTAAAACCATGAATTTGTGTTTGTAGTTATTTTAACCCAAAACACAATGTTTTTCATTGCCTAAACCTAAAGAACCTCGAATCGGGTGCTGCTTAAACAGTAATGGGATCTTTTAAAGCTTGTTTTGCCTGACTTTAGCCAATGAGAACAGCATGTTACATCTGCTTCTTGAACATTATGTGTCATGGTAACCTGTCTGCCTTGGAGCTGCACTCTCTGTGTTGTGCCTGATTGTCTGCAGGTGTGCTAGAGTCAAGGAGGAGCCACCAGCTGCACTGCATCACCATAATCCAGATCCAGACCCTGCACGCTCAGCCGTCTCTACCCTGCCTGTTCGTCGTTCATACCACAGTTGGTACAGCCACGTTCAAGCCATCTTTTACTATTCTGTGTTCTCTTATGCCTAGCATTTTGCTTGCTAGTAACCGTCTAGTAATCCTCCCTGCCATCCAAGCCGGCTCTTCATTCACTATTCCTGTCACGCAGCCTCGCACCCCACCTTCAGCCAAGGACAGTATTATTACCTTTGCCAAGGCCAAAGGCCTAGGGGCGTTTGTCTGTTTGTCTGTTTGTTTGTTTGTTTGTTTGTCTGTCTGTTAGCAGGATTACTCCAAAAGTTTGTGATGGATTTGAATGACATTTTTTGGAGGGGTGGGGTGTGGCACAATGAACAATCCGTTAGAATTTGGCTCTCTATGATCTGTGATTGGCCAAAGTCTTCCGTCACGGGCTAGATGTTCTAAAGCCTGAAAACAGAGCCATGAGGAGGAGCAGAAGTCTAGTTTTCTCTCAGAACACTTAAATTAAAATATGCTGAAAGGTTATTATGGATTTTTTGCCCAATGATGCCAAAAACGTTCTGCCTACTGAAGCTTTAACACAGCAAGCTATTGGTAAATTCTTTCTGAGAATAATAGTGCTCTAATCCTAAAAAAAATGTTCCTCAGATCCTCCGTTCATATTCGGATGATGATACCAGACAGATTCCTGGCATGGTTATGGCAATAGTGTGCTTCCCCTGATGTGAGATTCCACGAAAGACTGAAAAATAAAGTAAAAAAGCACCAGTTCCCCATTGATTCTGACCTCTCTGCTGTCATTTCAACGGTAAAAGGAAGCATTCCAGAGTTGCATAAGTTAAATTGTGTATCATCTGCATCATATGAAAATCTGTGATTCCACTTCTTGTACTATGTTACACAAGAAAATAAAAGCCATTTCGTTATGATGGGCATGATAAAGCCGAACTGACTTGTTAGGATTCTTGCCTGAGAAACAAAACAGAAGACCTTTGCCAGGCAGTTACAGGCTTACAGTATGGGTATGCAAGAATGCATTGAAGGTCCAAACATGAAGTAGAAGTGAGGCAATAAAAAATACCAGCATACCTTGAAAATCTTTCCTTTTTAATGAAGGTAAAAGAGAAAGTAAAGTAGATTAAGAGAAGTAGTTATGACAGCAAAAATATTAATCACACAATGGTGATGCAACTACTGTAAATACCAGAAAGTCTGAAATATTGTGAGATAAACAGAAATCCAGTTTTCCACCTCAGACAGGGTTAAACAGACGGAGATAAAAGATGAAAGCTGATTGTAAACCAGGAGTAAAACATTTATGGCTACACGCTGTTAAAACAACACCTACATCATTTGTCTCTGTCCCAATGAGTATGTTCCAGATACAGCTTATTTTACTGTAGGTGTAAATTGTGCCCTTCTTTGCAGACTGTTAATATAATAAAATATGTAAAGCTTGGGTTTACCATATAGTATATATTTAGATTAAGCCTGTTTAAGACCACTTGACCTCTCATGTGAGGTCTGAAGATTACTTACAATCTGTGCCCTCGCTGATTTAATCAGTGGGATCTTCAGTCATTTTTCTTTTGTTATTATTATTTATTTATTTATTGCATTCCATATATTCAAAATCATGTACCTGGAGTGCCTATCAACCCACAAACTGAATTAAGACAACCTAGTCAGTTTGTTGTGGGCTGTCTAGATCAGAAAACGGAGTGTTTCAGACAGAGGGTGAATACAGGTATATTCAGGCAGACAGCATGAGAGAAATAAAGTGTTTTTTGAACATTTGAACATGTAAACATGCTCTAGTAGAAACCCAGAATACAAGTATGAACCTGAAAATGAGCATGATATGTCCCCTTTAAATGTACCTGAGTACTTCAATTACTGTTTATTTCAGGATTATCATCTTGATTATTATATTCATCCAAGTTCAGGACAGGCATTGAAAAAATAAATGTAAAACATAGTCAAATAACAGCAACTGCAATATACAAGTGTAGGGAACCCAATAAAGTGTTCTTTATTGACATACTGTACTTTATAATGTCAAAATATACAGAACTACCAACGCAATCAAGCTGCAAAACCATGATGTTTAGCAGAGAATGACATAGGATATCACTTTTAATTTGAAAATTAAAAATAAATGCAACAGATGTTCATGAACTGTAGGTGCAACAATCCCTGTGTACAGTAGCATCTTTTCTCTTGTTTCTCTTGGCAGTACGATTATCTATCAAACATCTGGGCTTTCTAATTTCTGAAAACAGGACAACAGACCTTTGTGGCTCATTTTAATACACTACACTAAAACCTGGTTATTTTATGTGCAGTTTGGTACTAATGATGAAGCAATCTCTCAACAAAACTAAGTGATGACAGGGGGCTGGGAGGGAGAAAACAATTTGCATAATGGATGAAATCAGACCTAATCTACTCCAGAACTCAGCCTGCATGGGAGCTATAGGAGAGAAGATGAAGGGAGGGAAGATGGGAAGGGGAAAAGAAGTGGAGGAGCCTTTGAAATCGGAGAATCACAACTGGATCTCTCAGCTCTATTCTTAAACCTCTTTGAATGAACGTTCTTTTGCAGAAATACCCAAGACAATGCTTTGGCCTCCAACAATCCCCTTACCATAGAAGCATAGCTTTGTTGACTCGGGTTTGTCGCAGTTTTCCATAATGGTATGCAGACGTGTGATTTCCAGCAAATCCTGTAACCATTTACTGATACACTCAACATGTATGGGTAGATTTTCTCCTGGTGACCAAAGGGTGGCGGTGTTGTTTACTGTTCTCTGGCGAGAGCCTACTCGAGATGGACAATTGTTAAAGGTGAAGATTATAAAGTACATTAAAAGCATGCAGAGAGAAAGAAAATGGTATAAAAATGTAATAATGAAATCCATAGACAATTCTCACGTGCATGTACATTAAAATGTTTTTTTTGTCACTATAATTGTTCTTCCTGTTCTTACTGGCCCAACAAAACCCAATATGATTATTATTATAATGTAAGTGTGTTTGTTTGTGTGTGTGTGTGTGTGTGTGTGTGTGTGCAGCAACACTCTCCACCTTCACCAAGCCTTTTAAAGTTGGTATTTCATGTCTTCATCCATAGGTTGTAGACTGAGGGTATTATCTTCACAAGCTTACAGGTTGCTGAAAACAGCATATGGGGCTGTGATTTAGAAAACTTTATTGATTTGTGTTCACAGCTTATAGCAGCCCCTCCAGCCACACTGAAAACAGGGCGTTATCTCCCATTAAGCCACTGTACACTCAAAGAAAGTTATTATCTAATCAGGAGACACAGAGAATAAACACACCGGAGTGGAGCCGATCTGTTTTCCCTTCCAGTGGCTGAGTCAAACATTGAAAGGTGACTGCTGAAGAGCAAGAAAGGAGACTATGGCTAATGACAAGTACTGCAGGAGACAGTGTGCATGTTGTGTAAGAAGTGCAAGAGAGAAACCACATAAGCAAGTGTGTGTCTACTTTTCAGGTTAGCATCTGGGTGTGTCTGTATGTCAGCTTGTCTATACTGTACTGCTAGACCAGCTTATACGTCATCTGTCCATGCGTCTGTCTGTGGGTGTGTGTGCCAACGTGTGTGTCACTCTTGTCTGTCTGTCTGGCAGCGTGACAACGCTGAGCCCTCGTGAAGCCGCTTGCCTCTCTGTTGTGGCTCCTTGTTCTTGGCCTACTTTGGGAGAGGTGAATTTAGGGCAACTCGAGTCTATGGGTAAGGGGATTAGGTCTCCAAACACGCTCCTCTCCAGTTTGGGATTTTGGTCCCGATGCCAGACACTTAAAGTCTGCCAGGGATTAAGATAAAGAGAGAAGTAAGAGCGGCGTGCATTGTGGTGTGCGTGGGGAGATGTTTTCAACAACAAAATATGGAAGAGGCGGGGCAGGTGGTGGTTAATAAAAGAATAAGATTTAATGGCGGTGATATGATCTGATACATAAATGCATCATTTGTTGACCTATTTGCCCGTGGCTCGTGCCATGATGTCGGTCAGTATGTTTTCAAGGGATAAGACACAATAATGAAGAAGCTGTTCTTTTCATTTGCTTTGTATTTAGTGGATGATCTCTGCTTAATTCAGCGGTTTAATTAGGAAATGGCTCGGATCTTTGCTTAATATTATTTCTCTCGCAGTTTCCGGATTTAGGAAACAAAAGCAGAGTCCTTGCATTTGATAAGAGCATCCAGTGTTAAGAAGCATCCCAAGAAGAATCATACTCCATCTGACATGAAGGTCAAGCTTACAAACCATAGGCATATTTGCCATGTTGTTCCACTTTTGAATCTTCTAGTAAATTTGAACATCATCTGCATAAAATAACATTTTCGTAAGCCAAAGGTTTGCTGAAATACTGTTGTAGCTATAAAGAATCTCAAGCACATAAAATTACATTTTTGCAAGTAAAAGATTTGAAGAAAATACTGTAGTAGCTATAAAGAATCTCAAGCACAGGTGCAATCAGGAATAAAAGAAGCCTCCAACTAACCGATATTTTGCACTGAGAACAAAGTGGTAAGTCTTTTGAATTATTTATTAGATAGAACGATAAGAGCATCAGGTTGAGGTATTAGTGTTCCTGAACCTCTTATTTGGCTTTCATGAGTCTTCACAAGAGTCTGTCTTTTCCTTTGTCTTGACAGAGTAGGGTGGGGGTTAGGGGTCCCTCGACCCCTCCACCCTGCGTCTGGAGGCTCCTCCTGGGTTAGAGGCCGCTGCTCCATCCCGCTCCTCCAAGAAAGTGGGTCATGAGTCTGAGACTGTGGGATTATCGGCCGTCAGGCAGGCGTGTGCCGGGCCACCTCTTATCCGTAATGTTTAGACCCCCCCCACACACACACACACACACCCTCCCTTCAGTGGAAAAGAAAGCCGAAAAAAACACATGCCCTCCACCACCCCCGGGTACACAAACATCCATCTTTAGCTATAAGCCTGTTAGTCTAAGACAATTCAGAACTGACTCCCAATGCAGCATTTCTAATGGAGCGATTGAGGGAAAAGTACAACGTCTTAAAGTCATGGAAGTGCTTAATCACAACAATTACAACATGGTATTGTTAATACAAAATTAAACAAATAAAGAAATAAAAAGTTGACATGTCACCTCAGGATGTGTGATTTGCACGGTGTTCCCAATAAACTGTTTTCTAATTTACCGAATCCCAACCAGCTCAGCAATAATGACATCTAACAGCGACACCATGATAAATGCCAGCTTTTAAACAGCTGACCCTGTGATACTAATGGCAGCCTGGTTGTCTGGTATGCTCTGACACGGAGTATGATTAATTAGCTAATAAATTACTAATAATAAATACATTCATTTTTCTGCAGAATGATTACATCCATCACTCGAGGTGACTGTTGCCTTGCACCGTCGCTAATCAGTGTCCCTCGCTCGACTTTCCACTCACTGATGGCGAAAGAAAGGGACGCATCAACCAGGGACTGTGGAGACTCTGAAAGGTGAATACAAAGTTAGAGGGTTTTAAAATCAAGTAAAAGGTAAAAGAATAACAGAAAACAATAGTTTGTTGTGTTTTGGAATTGGGGCCGTTTCATGCTGCAGAGAAGGAACTATAATTCATCTGCTGATCTCTTTGTTTTGGTCCAGATTGGGGGTCTAGTTCACTCTGTGTCTGTGAGGGTTCATTGGACAGAGAAAGAGCTGGGACAGAGATTTCAATTAGAGTTCAATTATAAGCACCCACTGGGACACATGACCTCCTTAAAAATCCAAACACGACATTAAATTGAGCCATCGTTCAAATGATTAAGTATTTTTTTCCCATATTAGCAGTGGGGTTTTTTTTTGTTAGGCTTTATTAACATACGTAAATAAAAATATGTATCAATAATATGTATGTAATGTAATAATATAATAATAAATATGTTTGAAAAAAATTGTGCTTTGTCAGTAAAATGTATTCCTTGTCTTTCATTAAATCTATTAACAATAAAGTCCAGAATTTAGATTTTATAATGAAATATTTCTGTTGAGAATTATCATTTTATAAATAAAAAAATAAGAAACCTGCTTTAAAATGTGTCAATATTTGCTGCTGATTGTCTTGACAGCAACACATTTGTTTGTTGAGTATAGTGAAAGATACTAATAACATTAATAATGGCTGCATTTCACTGTAAGTGCTCTGGTTCTGTCCATGCTGGCTCAGTAGTCATCATCAGTGTTAGTGTCTTTTT
Source organism: Sebastiscus albofasciatus (assembly GCA_916701655.1). Taxonomy (NCBI): domain Eukaryota; kingdom Metazoa; phylum Chordata; class Actinopteri; order Perciformes; family Sebastidae; genus Sebastiscus; species Sebastiscus albofasciatus. The sequence continues at coordinate 74,962 of CAKAOI010048639.1, forward strand.
AAATACTGTATATGACAAAGAAAGGTCTCCTAAGATGTGGACTAATTACTGTTCATCTAATGATGTTAGAACATATTAAACATTTGAAATATTACATTTTTTCTCAATCGCTTTAGCTAATTTTTCAAAACAGACTTAAAGGTCCCATATTATAAAAAAGTGAGATTTTCATGTTTTTTTATTATAAAGCAGGCTTAAGGCCTATATAAATACTGTGAAAGTATCGAAATGCTCAATCCACAGGGAAACACACACAGCCCGTATTCAGAAACTGAGCGTTTGAAACAAGCTGTAAGGATTTCTGTCCATTTGTGATGTCACAAATATAAAATATTTAGGCCCTTTACACAGTTTTAAACGTTAACATTCTAAATGTGTCCCAGTTTATTCTTGGTTGCAGTGTATGTGAATGTCATCAGCTGACAGGAAGTACGCATGGACCCAAACTGTTGCCTAGCAACGCAATTACGTCGCAATTATGTCGCTATTCCGTTGAAATGAGCTAAAACGGAGCGTTTAAGACAGAGGGTAAATACAGGCATATTCAGGCCGATAGTATGAGGGAAATAAAGGGTTTTCTCAAACATGTTCTAGGAGAAAAACAAAATACAAATATGAACCTGAAAATGAGCACGATATGGGACCTTTAACATTCTCTAAACTGTGAGTGCAAATGTCAGAGGTAGCAACTCACCCAAAACACTTTATTCATGTTTCAAAACCTAGATATTTTGTCAGTAAATTGGCCAACGGCACCAAAATGAAAAGCTGTTTTGTCATCGTGTGAGTCGCACTGGTCAAAATGTTTAGACGTTTTTCTCACCATAGCAGTCAAACCTGGACATGTTCCTTATATACAAATCTGTGTTTTGTTCTACTTTTTTGTTGACTGACTGCTTACCGCACTACACCAGAATGTCAGTTCTGTTTAGCTGAATGCTGTTGTATATCACACTGAGCTTTCCCATTTCAACAGTAGGCCAAAGTTTACTGGAGAAAGTCAATACCGTACAATACTGTAGTAGCTACACAGAAAAAGGATAACCCTGCAACAATGAAAGAACCTGCTGCAGTTCAGTAAAAAAAAAAAAAAAAAACTAATTGTACCTCCTCACAGTATGTAACAACATGTCAAAGATATTTATGGAATATACATGCATATCTGACAGATTTTGATAATTGAATGGATCATTTTGCATGTGCTAGCTCCAACAATGAAAGAATGTTTAGAAGTTGTGAAGAAGGATGACAATTTCACTGAGAATGAACTCATCAGTTTTGATCAGCAAGATATGTGCTAATTGGTTATTGTGCAAATTGTAGACAATTGTTCTTATTCTTTGCACAAATGTGCCAAAACACGGGCAATTTGCATGCTTGAATGAGAAAGAATTGTTCAGAGATTTGAGCTCAATGTTTTGAAAAAAATAATTCTCATTTGAGAATTGAGCCAAAACGAATGAGAAAAATTGTATTATTATGATTAAGAGCACACCAACTGTCTCATGGTCAGCCCTTCTAATGGTCCTGAATTCTTCTGTAAAAATAAAATGTTAAGATGCAGACTGCAACATCAGAGCTGTAACAGGATTTTAGAATAAAATTAGTAAAATGTTTGACTTATTTCAGTTAGTCAAATGTGTATTAAGTTTGTTAACTGTTACAATTTATTTGAATTTAATTTCCCAAAGCATGTTTTCACATTTTTGGAGGGGAAATACTGAAAGAAAATAGTGTTTTCTTCCTCTTTTTTTTTAATTGTAGATTATAAACCCAAATTCCCAAAGAAAATACCGAGGACATAACCTCAGTGTCCTCGATGGCAGCTATGGCAACATCGCTTAGCTTTTAGACAACTGTGGAAATATTAATTTGTGTTAGCTGAGCTGAAGAGCAGAATACATCATGATAAAAGCTTAAATGAAGAAAATTCAATTGAAGAATAATGCAGAAATCTGTCATAAATAGTCTACTACAAACTGTTGGCCATGAACAGCTTCTTTGGCCACATGTATGCCTCTTTTTGATGAAAGCATACAACACAATATTAAATATCCTATCAAGCCTTCCAAAGCTGATTAGGTCTACATAACTTACTTTAAACCAGTGCGTAGATGTAAAGCTCATATCACTTTAGAAATCTTTATTTTATAGTTTTTCCACCAAAATATACCACCTGCGGACCCCACAGCAGGCCAACATCTGTAATGACAAGCTAGGTCAAGCCTGAGCCTTGCCTGAAAGGTTTGAATTCTGACCTCCTGGGCATTATGTCTGACTCTGGGGTGGCTTATCATTGCTCTAAAAAGCTGATATTTCCCACCCAGGACAAAAGACGGCTAAAACACAACGCGACCAGTCAGGTCCCCCAGACAGCACGTCGGAACTGAGGAGCAGCATCCCCCCCCATTTAAATGGATGGGCAGTTGTTGGCCTTTATTGTCTGAGCATGAAACCGGGGACACATGTTGGGTGGTAAAAGTGTCAAGACCTGACTGAGGGGCCATTGTGTTGGTTTCCAGTGGTAGCAGTCAGGCTTTGTTCCCTGTGTTGTTCATCATTAGCATATCAATATTCAAAGGGGCTGATGCTGGGCAGAGGTGGCAGCCCTTTTTAGCCTAGAGTAGACCCTCGTGCACAAATAATGGAACCTCCATTCCACTCGTAAGGGCCAGCTGTTGAGTTAAGCCCATAATGATAACAAGTGTGATGATTTATAGAGCTGACTTGGAATCATGGCGTAAAGCGTTTGTCCATTTCTTAAAATTTCTGATGCCTTACAGTACACATGAAGCACATTTGAACCATTTCTCCAGTTGTCTTGGGTGAATAATAATAACAAAGGGTTAAATGGTGTACCCATTCAACCCCTCCAGCGTACACCTCCCTCCCCTTCCTCGACTCAAGCCAGCTGACCCATAGACTGGCCGGCCTGCACGGGGACAGTTAACCTTGTGTGTTATTGTGTGTGTCGGAGGGGCAAAGCCACCAGAGAGTGTCGGTTACTCCGAGGGCCAAGCGGAAAAGCGGTTGGGCAGTTTAGCCAGCTGCTGGGGGAGCGAGCCGCGGCCCGGCCTGGTCAGTGAAACCTTGCCAGATGGAGCCATTTCAAAACAATGAGAGCTGCTTGCTATGGTTGAAAACTAGAGGCTGGTTGCTCAGGGGACGCTGAGGGTTGGGCCTTTATCTGCAGTGTCTACCACCAGTTGCAATATCTAGAAATATTCTTTGGGTCAGCTACTTATTCCTGTGGAAATTTGGGCTTTCTTAAAGTTTTCATCTCTAATACTTTTGTTGACCTATCTCCATTGCAGCAACTGATTCAGACCTATCTGAAAATTGATATACAACATCTAAATAATGTTTCCCTTAGTGCTCCAGAAGTCATTCTCCTGCCATCTTTGACATCCCTTTGCAACCTATTTCTTACTCTATCTCATTTTCCCTCTCACACACACTCTTCCTCTTTCTCTCCAGACAGCAACAGGCCGAGGTGTCTTGGGACTACTCCGCTTAGGAGTAACCAAGCCTGGGTAATGAGGCGTGTGATTGGTCCCCTCCCTCTTGAACAAGGCCAGTTCTTTGGAGGACGTGATTGATCATGACAGGAGCACAATGGCAGCCTGGTGTCAGAGGGGTATAGCATGGGTACACACGGACCCCCCGCGGTAACACTCAGGACCCCGACTCAGCTGCGCAAAAGCAGTTGCACGCACACACACACGACATGTATGTGCACAATTCAGGACAGCACAGGGAGGCACTTGTGGCCATACGCAAGCATGTTAAAATGACAAGATCATGTGCTCCAATATGCATGTAAATGCATCAAAGGCAGCACATTAACAGTCAGACTACACGTTTCAAAAGAATTCTAATCAAATCTGAGAAATCTCAGGGGAAAGATTATAGGAGCTTATTCTCAAAATGTTCCATTCTTCTACCTATATTTTTGTCATTAAAGGTCCCATATCGTGCTCATTTTCAGGTTCATACTTGTATTTTGTGTTTCTACTAGAACATGTTTACATGTTGTTATGTTAAAAAAAAACCTTTATTTTCCTCAGACTGTCTGCCTGAATATACCTGTATTTACCCTCTGTCTGAAACACTCCGTTTTAGTGCATTTCAATGGAATTGCAACAGATTGCATTGCAAGGCAACAGCTTGGGTCCATGTTTACTTCCTGTCAGCTGATGTTATTTACATACACTGCAACATGAAATAAACTGGGACACATTTAGAATGTTTAATTTTAAAACCGTGTAATGGTCTAAATATTGTATATTTGTGACATCACAAATGGACAGAAATCCTGACGGCTTGTTTCAAACGCACAATTTCTGAATACGGGTTGTGTGTTTTTCTCGTTCATTCATTTCGATAGTTTAACAATATTTATATAGCACTTAAACCTGCTTTATAATATAAAAGACATGAAAATCTCACTTTTTACAATATGGGACCTTTAAGTTAAAAACTTTAATGGTGAGTGTTTTCCCTTCTAGAGAACTGATCATGTTTTGCTGATTTAGCAAAAATCCTGCATTTGAAAGCTATCAAATTTCTGTCATTTTTTCAGTTAATGTTAGCATTATCTATTTTGCAAATTACTGTCATAACCAAATCCCAAACGCATATTTTAAACGACGTTACATGGCTGGCGAAAGAAAGATTTAAAGATTCTTAAAGACAAAAATATGCCATTCAATTATACAGTATATTGTTTTAAGTATTTGTAGTCCTCCGGTTGAGTGGGGATTTTTTCTTCTTCTTCTTAAAATATAGTTTGGATCAGACAGTATAGTGCAGTGGTTCTCAAAGTGGGGTTCGTGTACCCCCAAGGGTCCTTGAGGTGGTCCCAGGGGGTCTCAAGCAAAAAGGGGGAATAATTATTTTCACTATAATTTCATCCATAATTAACACGATGACAGAATGTGTGACTATTTTGGCCATGTGTTTCATACATTATCTGTAATAAAACATCAAAAAGCATGAATCCAATCAGGTGGGGGACCTTGGGACAAAATCTTATCAAATGGGGGTCCATGGTTTTTTTTTTGTGTCAGTTTAGGGGTCCTTGATGTGGAAAAGGTTTGAGAACCGCTGGTATAGTGCTTATAAAGTTCACTCTAATGTTCTGTTTTTGTTTACACCTGCAAGACATAAAAGGTTTTAGTGCAAAAACACAAATATAATCTAAGATAATGTTCTATTATACATGAAACACAACAGATCTGAGTAAAGATTTGTATTCATAAAACTGTTCCATTCTCTTTTCAGGTGAAGTGCCTTCACTTGAAAACAGAGGCTTCATGTGCAGCATACCGTTTGTTCTTTTCAAGTAATCCTTGAGGGGCGAGACCTGAGGTCTAATCCACTTGTGAGCCTGTTGAACCTGCTCATATTCAAGGTCAAAAACAAGTTCTAATAGGTGGAGTCTTCATGGAGGACCCTTAATGGCTGATTGCAGCTGCTTTCTCAAGAAGGACCCAGGTGTGTTAACACTTTACCAATTTCCTGTGATGATGCTCTAGGAGGTTTCACAAGGGGACAAACAAAACAGGACAAAAGCCTCTGCAAGTTTTCAGGGTTTGGCTCATCGTGATGTTTATGCGAGGGAGCCGAGCGTGCCAGAAAACAAAATGTTTGTGTTAAAAAAAAGTGTCAGTATCAGTATTTTTCATACAATTTCTAATTTATTTTTTGCTCAGTTTATCCCTCAAATCCCTTCGTAAACATGCAGTAACTCATTTTGTTGTTATAAAATAATTTATGGAGGGTAATTATTCATGTCATGGATTATGACTTCATCTTTATTAGTAACAGCGTTATTTGAGATCCTAATTCTAAAGGTTTTAAACATCTTCACCACAGTGGAATAGCAAAGACTCTCTTCTCTCAGTGGATGAAAGGAAAAGCAAAGCAGTCCTGTTGTTGTGCTTGTACTCTAAGCTCCTTTGATGCTGGGTTGGCTTTAGGTTACTGTGTACAGGCTCCTTCCAGATTTACAAACACTTCTCCCTTAATCCAGATCCACACTGACCTGTTGACCAGAGATTACCGCCCATGAAAACACCAAAAAAATGTTGCTTCTCATCAATGTAAAACAAGGTATTGTTTTTAAAAAATCTCAACATGGATGTAGTGGAATTGCTGGATGGG